>DWNJ01000358.1:0-15947 GCA_018250275.1 Udranomia eurus | reverse complement strand
TTCCGTCCAGGATTTTCTTTTACTTAATATACTACATAAATCTATAAAATTATAGAGAATTCTAAAGAAAATGTTTAAAAAATCATTTAATTTAATGTTACATTCACTTTATAAGTTTCTATAGTTATTTTACCTGTTAGAAGCATTCAAAACGAAATAGACACAATTACTCAACCCAGTCATGATATAACCTTAGATTAAATAAGGCTTAGGCTCGGAGACATGACAGAGTAACTATCATATTTGAATATTCATCTAACACCTATGAAGTGACTATGCAAACACAATTCGTGTTGACCGACCACTGTTCAAACGACTGTGTTTGGTTTATCCGATACAACTCGGTGACCAGAGCCGAAAAGCGGATTTCGCTGAATGTATCGACATTTATGATAGCCTATGAATTTGTTACGAATTTTTGAAGTTCAACTGACTTCACAATTAACAACAACTTCATAATTTTCTTTCTTATTAATTTTATGTTTTTTCTAATTCGGTCCGGCAAAGTGAATTTAAAAACAAGATTACAACATTAATCGTCATTATTTTACAATAAAAAAGTACCTAAGTACTTGTTGTGGGAAGTAAAATTTAAAAATATATATTTGTAGAACACAGTTTTTCTTTTTAATAACATAATCACAAATAATGTTCGTGAAATGTAATTGATGTTTAAGCACAGTGAATATATACGAAACTATTTTCTACGGAAATAAAGGTAGTATTCATCGAATCGCGAAATAAAATCGAAATAACGTTACATTGAACGCGATTCGATAACAAAATATCGGGCTTTGAACACGAAGGTAATTTTCACGGGAAACGTAAGTGATTTCGTACATTGGACTGCATTCAATCAAGCCTACCTACATTTTTGACCGGAATTATTTGAGTGACAAGTTATTCACGGGACTTCGTTCAGTTGTGCACGCTATGTTTTTCGTCATAAGGTGGATATTGGCTTGAAACGTCTACGCATGCGTGGTGGTGATACCGCAGTGCGCGGCGCCTCTCAGACGAATATAAAGCGTGAGGTTTTCCCATTAAATAAAAAAAACGACTCGCCACGTATTAACAAATGTTTGCGCCAACATTTTATGATGCGTCGATTTGATTTATTTTTATTTTGTTATCGATACACAGGTGTCATAGATAAAAAATGTTGTGTCCTGGTTTATTTTTAAATCTATTCTCGTGCCCAAAAATATTTATATCAAGCTCAGTTTTTGGTCATGAATTTTCATGTGTAGTACTTTCATAAAGAATGGATTTTTTATTTTTGTATTTTCCAGCCTTATTCAGAGCCTTATATTTACCTGTTAAATATCGCTGGTCAGGTAAAAATTAATATTTGCATTGGTATATAAATTATATTACTATAAGGATAAAAGAAGAGATATTTTTTTTTACTCCCTTTTTGTAAGCGAATTTATTGTTTTTAATTTATAACACCTTTTGCAAATGGGTTAAGTAGTATCGTACGGACTAGTTTCCGGTTTCAAAAATATTAAAGGAGGATTTATTTTTTTAAGTCGTTGCATCTTAGTCTTAAATAGTGGATACATATGTGTATAGTCTTCTTAGATTATTTAGAGTTGGTAGCATACAACTTTTTCAATAGCTGAGAGCGACCATTTGACATTATTTAGTGTACCTAAATTTCAGATTCCCTCACAAAAATATAATTCATATGACTAATAGGAATATTTAGTGTTAACACAAAACACCCAAATTTATTGAATGCATTTGCTATGGAAGACATCTGCTGTGAAATTAATGTCCAAATCTAATTGGAAACGTTAAATTAAACACAATGTTTTTGTGCTCGCTCTAATTATAATTTTGCATTATTTTAGAATACAATGAATTTATCTATTCTTGTGTGAATTAGTGTGAATTATTGAAACATATGTTAATCACAACGCTATGTTTTTGTAGCCTTACTGTGATTACATTTAAACTTTATTTTGAAAATGAAAACGAACTTATGTTTACATATGTAAATTGAGCAAACCTAGATACAGTACTTCAAAATGTTATAAGACATTAGTTTACGATTGATGTCTACTGGAATATGCTAATAGAATCTATAAGCATTAACTATTATATACCAAACAAATTTTGTTATTACAAACCGATCCAATTAAAAATAAATTTTAATGCAGTATTTGTGAATGTTTGACAAACACACAAATGTTTGCACACTGTGACGTTGAACCGTGTATTGAACTGGAATAATTATGCAGTATTAATGATTCATAGGCGGTTTGCGTTTCAAACCCGTATAGTTATTACTTTATTCTCTTTTGTACAACTTTCATAGAAAAAGCTTTTTAATATATTTGATTTAGATATACCAATAATTCATAATATGCATTGGTTAATGGCGTATTATTCATATTAATATTATAAATGTAAAATAACTCTGTTTTTTCTTTCTTCTCACACTAAAACCGCATTAACATGAAATGTGATATCGTTTTATCCTAGAGATCATCCCTTGGGGAAGTGGAAAGAAGGAGATGTTGTTGTATATGGGAAACCGTCCATGATTTTGTCTCTACTTACTTTATAATGCGAACAAAACTTAATGTTATACGTACGATGAGAGGCTTTACCAACTAATTGGCAGACTTAACGTCTCTGAGGTCAGTACAACCCGGAAATACTTTATTTTCTTTTACGGCAAAAGCTATTGATGTTCCTTCCTTAAACGAACTCAATTTACCAGAGATCAGTCAATCGCGCCGGAGATTCGATCTTCGGACACCAAAATTCTTCATTCTTCACCAAAATTCCACTGCTACGGCAATAATTGTAGGAAAGTTTTAAAACCATCTGAGGGTGCCACTTCACATTTCACTTCACATACGCTATTTGTATTTGCGAATTCGGCATATTTGGCCAACAATCATGTGGTCTCATTTGCCTATTTCATACATAAAGTGTCTGTATCTGTCCAATACAACCAACACCCAATAGCGAACACGAATAGCCAGGTGAAGTGGCCCCCTAACACTTAACAGCGAGGACCACGGTCTTTGTAAGCAATTAATTTGGGGCTTTTCACTGAAAATTCAGCCGTTAAATTCGAACAGCATAATTGTGACGCGAACAAAGAACGGAATTTGGGTGGTTAATTCCTGGTATTAATTAAACTACCTCGCTTATGGCGCGGTAAGATTATACTATTCAGCGCTAAAGGGCTAGTTAAAGACTTCGTATGTAGCGTGCCACACCTCTTACGATATCTAGTAAGTAGTTCTAATATATTGCAGGTCAAAAATGTTGTTAACACTCCGTAGCTGCTAACGTACGAGTATATTAAATTTTTTGTTGTTCAATTTAATCGACAGTAAAGCATTTTTTTCTTTGACATGAATACATTTAATAATATATTTTAGCATAGGAGCCAATTTATTTTATAGATCAAGTGGCGAATCTTATTGTGAAGTAAAATTATCTACCAATGGTTCTATGTGATATTTTAGTAAAATCACAAACTATTACGATTGTCACAAAGGGCACCATTGGAGAATCCAGAGGCATCATCTTTACACCTTTTTCTGTCTTATAACAGCTGTGTTCGAGCTACTGAGTGCTGAATTTCAAAAGAGTTACTTAGTGGCGTTACTTAGTCGTCAGGGGTAGTGAGTAACGCATTATTACTCAATCTTAGACGAATCGTCCCCTTTGTAGGAAGAGATGTGTGCCCAACTGTGGAACATAAGAAGGACTGCGGCCTTAGACCTAACTGAGGGGGCGCAGAACAACTACATGTCCTTTGATCCTGTCTGGGATTGATTAAGAATATCCGGTTGACAGTGACTCCACATACAAAGAGGATTTTCAAGGGCAAAAGGAGAGTCAATTAAAAATAAACCGCTTACCACCCAATCAGCATACATCAAAACGGTTAAAATATCTGAAGCGCGACTTAATCAGGTATACCAATCAAAGGTAGATAGATTTCGATAGACTGATTGACGTTCATAATTCAAGGGCGCAAACGCTCATTCGATTTCCGAGAGGGACGACACACGAAATCAATAAGATAAATTATTCAGCTAAGTCCTAGACCTATGTAGTGGCGTCTGACTTGATACTGAAATATACTAGACCGTTGGTTTGTATCCTTATCGCTCGTGTCGTAATAGATATAACTAATGTCCTCATTAGTTGTATGTTGCGACTACGTAACAGATACAATTAGTATAATTTATCAATCCATTGTCTAATTAATTACTACTACTTAGTAATATGGTATGAACGGTAATAAGGAAATAAGGAAAGCTTTGTTTTTGAGCTTTTGAGAAGATTTTGAGAGCAAATAGTGTGTATGCCTGTGAATATAATTTAAACAATTTAAAATTACTTTTTTTCCTATAAAGAATCTACTAAAAAGTAATGTCCACCATGTGACCACATGTCACGGTCAATCTCTAAGCCAAATTTCATCTACATCGGTTCAGCGATTTAAGTTTAAGTTTAAGTTAAAAGGTAACAGATAGACAGATTCACTTTTACGTTTATATAATAAGTATGGATTTTTAATTAAAAATCTATTTATTTCAATATACCGGCGGACCTTTCATTGTTGTCTCAATTGTCGACTAAACACTGTGTTGAATTGAAGCGAGAAAGCGGCGAGATTGGAGCTAAATTCTCAAACATTTATTCAACAAAAAGACATCAAGGGACAGTTCAACAAGTCATTGTTGCGAAGTTCCATTGAAAAATGGAAGACAGTTTGTGAAAAGAAAATCTCCACCGCCGGATGAAAAGCTGGACAAATATTATAATATTTCAAATCTAAACGTCTATTTTGTTGAATATGAACCTAAATTAAAATGAATTTGGTGGGCAGGTTTGTATAAAATGTAAATAATTTTATATACTATATTAGATTGTAATATTTTGTCAATGGTATTTACTTTTTGAAAATTGCCCAAATTACAAAGGAACTTATAGAAACAAAGCAAAACAAAGCAAAGCTGTTTTAGTTCGACAAGCGTGGATGTCTGCAGGTACATAATTCCCTTTGGTCTAGATTTTAGTTCGATGCGGATTTTCATTGAATTCCATGAACAGCATCGACCAATTAACATATAATTAGGTAATTGACAGACACAACTTTTCACGAACACAAATGGATCAAAATGACATGAATCGTAATGTAATTCTAACAAACAAAACCACAAACAGACAAAATTAAAGTATTTATAATGGATTATTATTTTATAGGTTTCTGCATTACTTCTCTGTATAAACTCTGACTGTGCCGAATTTCATACTCCTCCGTCCGTGTAATTCTCGTAAAAAGGAGTACAAAGTTTTTGCTTCACATATTAATATTCTGATTAAGTACAGTATGTTCAACAGCGTATAAGTAACACAACTTCGGATTACATTTCTACGAAGCGCGGGCGAGTTCGCTGCCAATGTGTGACGTTTGGTGTCAACACCCTCGCGTTTGTAAACAATTGTTCGCAACGCAAACATTTGTCCTGAAAAACGAACCTCTACTGGTAAAGCCACTGTTGCTATGAAGGGAAAATTCCCATTAAATAGAAGCCTTAAATAAGTGTCCATCGAGATCGGAGGTGACATTCCCCCGAATCCAAATTTATTTGTATATAAATCATTCTCTTTATTTTAATCTGTTGTAGTGATCTATTGACATGATATTAGATGGCGCTGGTTGTATCATGTGTTGTATATAATGAACATATTATTTGCATATAAAAGCTTCAAATGAAGACCGTTGCTATTTGCAACCATAGCTTTTCACTTCTGGAACAGGTAGACCAGGTCTATTAGACCAAAACCTTGCCTTGTAACTTAGAAGAAAACTAAAACGTAAAGCCGACTATCGTATGATAATTTGGTCTCCTTAACGCTACCAGATTGAGATTATGTATGCAGCGAGATAGGAGATGAATTCGAACCACCTCATTAACTTGCGCTTTGTCAACTCTGAATAAGACTAGCTTCATACTATCTACATTAATTAAAAAGACTGGTGAAAGGGTAGATCTATTTTTGTGCGTCTAAAGCTTTTCAAATTTATAAATGGCGAAAAATATTATTTTTGGTCGACTATTCAAAGAGGCACTCGTCACGCTTACTTACGTTTTTCTTCAAATGTAGAGGAAGAAAGCTTTTTGTAAATTTTATTGAAATAGACAATTTTAATAAAAAAAAATGTAAACGTGGTCATATACATCTCACTAACTAACGGTAACTACATAGAACGTATTCTTAGTCGAAGTCTTAGAACTTCGGACTACCACGATGTCATTTCCGAAAAAGTGTATCCGGCTTAAAATTACGAAAAGAAAAGCGAAATTTTCACATACAAAATACTAAGGATGTGCTTACGACCGGTTATTACGCCAAATACGTTAAAGACAATACTTTCGTCGATATTGGTATAAAATATAATACTGAAAAATTGTTAGCAACACTTTATATTAACCTTTGCCAACACTTTTCCGAACTACTTATCAATTTAACGAGCAATGATAGCTACTCGACATATAAGATAAAAAATGGCACATGGCTTATTTTCCTGTATCTTTGTATCCTGTCATAACAGTTTCGCACGGTTCGCTGCTGTCGTTATCGTTAGGAGGCGACGTGCTAACGTGGGTTGCTACGAATGTGATACATTACTACATTTCACCTCATATACGTCAATATTTAAAACTGTCTGCATTGCGATGCGGATAATTTCAATTTCTAACACCTGCATAACATACCGCATTATACGGTAATATTATAGTGCTATTTCAAATTATGATATATTTATAGATATAAGACGTGATTACTGAAACATTCTAATCTATCTATTATTAGATTTTTAGCAAACCATCTATTATGGACCTAAATATTTGCATATTTTTAAAACCTTTATCTTACCTTATTCCTTTCAAGCTTTGTTAACTAGATGTAAAATTTGAATAAGCGTGTCCCGTCGTTAAAATATATATTCATCTGCTCATTACCTTTCGTATTTCGTTATGATTTAATAATAACGAAAAGTATTACTTATTCCCATTAAGGTTTTTATTACAAATATAGCTATATATGCACCATAAATGGCAGTTTCTTTTCGATCGGTTTAAACTGTAAATTAAATTTATTTTCTTTATAAAACTCAAAGTTCTATTTTCCTGTTCAGTGTACTCGAAAGTCTTTATTTCCTTCTGTACATTGATTTGATTCAAACTTTTCGCAAGTTTTAATTGTTCGGTGGAGACGACTTTTAAGAAATTATAGAAAGTTTCAGAAGTTAGAACAAACGCCGGTTGCGATGAGTTGGCACATACAGCAATTTCATGACAACGATAATAAGATGTAAAAACCATTTCAAAAATACCATAAAACACTTTTAAGTAAAAGGATACTTTATCATAAACTGAAGTATTTGTAAGAGTAAAATCCGCTTGAAAACTTTCACGTAGCAGAGCTTTGAACGATAAAGCCTAGCGAAGCTTGTCTTTTATCATCGAGCTGCGGATGTAGACAGCTTTGACGGAAGCAATACATTTCACAACCTTTGGTAACTTTAACTTCAAAGGAATAGGCATTTGATATTATACTAGCTAATTATTATTTATGTTTTCTTTCTTTTTTAATATCACATAATATTAAATTTATTGAAGAACTAACTATTGCTCTAGGATTCGGTCGCGATACATTTTTGTGTCATTATTTTATCGAGGTAAAAAACTCGACAATGTGTGGACAAAAAATCATGACTATCAATCTAATAATTAGGCCTTGAAAGCGTGGAAATAAACTCACAATCGCATTTAAAATATTAATTAATGTTTTTAACGTAACAAATGTTTTAAAACACGATAAGTCCGACCACATTTATGTTCTTATGTTTAATGATATAGTTTGATTGGTTCATAATTGGTCTCTAAATACGTCACTATTCAGGACTCTGTGTTATTCATCTATATTCATTTATTAGTATTCATTCAATCATTATCATATTAAGAACTAGAACACAGGTTAAAATTGCAATTATAACTCCCTATACCTATAATATAATACATGCAAGTGTGCTACAAATAATACAAGTGACACAATTGATTCTTCAGAGATCTGTCTCTTTTATGACACTAAGGCCGGCTTCACCCACATCGTAAACTGACATTAGGGTAAGCGTATACATTATTTCGGGATAAAAGATAGCTTTATTCTATTTCCCTTACTTGACGAATAAGGGCCAAACGTAAGTCCAATAGAATACTCCGTTTCAAATTGAAAGAAGAATAAACAACATCTTTTTCACTTCTATACAATTTTAATATTAAGATTTTAATACTAAGATTGTTCCACAACTTCGTTTAAACGGACTAAGATACAAATTGAATAAGTGTATTTACTGTCCAATGGATGATTTTTTGCCTGAATAAATTCTATACCCTATATAGTATATATACGCATTTCTATACCCTAATCAGGTATCGTTCCATCGCATTACCGCGCATCTATTTATCCGTAATGGTGTTACAAATTCAAATGAACACACATAAAACGTAACCTATGTTAGGTTATGTATACATAGAATACTTAGCACAAACCCAAAGAACTTACTCGACAGAAATCGAAGTGGAAATGCATATATCCGGAATCAAGCAACGCAATATCCGGACAGCCATATTTCCGGTATACCGGATACTTTTGTAGAAGCGATTAACGAGTATGCACAGTTTTAATAACGTTATCAACGTTTGTTCTACATAAAAACTTGCGCTTGATATATTCTGTCTTCAAAAAGAGAAAAACTGACATAATATACTAAATTATAGTAATATATTGAAACGAGTAGGAGTACTATTTATTGTTGTCACGTATTACATTTTACAAAGACTGTTGTTGTTTTGTAAAAAAAATAACAGAATTCATAAAAACATGTATGTACTTTATTTATATCTAGTCAAAAACGTAAAAACTAAATTAAGCACGTATTTTATTTTGAAATTAATCTTTACTTTTGAGTATTTTATTTATTCAAACTACACCAGTTAAGTCTCCCGCGTTTATACGCCATCACCAATTTCTCCCATTAAGAGGTAGAATCAATAAAAATCTTACCTTAGTTGTGAAAGGACCTACCTACTACGACACGACCTAACCTAACCTTAACAATGTAAAATACTATATTTATACCACCTGTAGTATCCCATGGATTGCAATAAAAACATGAATATGAATATGAATATGACCTATCGACCATTTAAAACAAACATATTTGTATATAAAGAATCATGAACACTCATATGTAACATACTAGAAAATTATGGAGAAATTATAAATTCGTAACATATTTAACTAGCGTAATAATTAACGACCTCTACACACCGGACGCCACTTCCGGGCGGCGGAAATTGCTTTATCTCAAACCGGATATGATGGTTAGCTTTACCTTTGTACTATTCAAAACTTGCCTTCACTTTATTAATAATATTTTACCACGAACATGGCGCAACAGACAAAGTTACTGTTGTTTTTATAATACTTTTTAAGCGGCAATAGCCCAACGGTAGTGCGACTGTCTTACGATCGAGAGGGCCTGGGTCCGATAATACATTCAAGTTAATACATTCCGTAAATACATTCAAGGCACCCTTAGCGTTAATGTGAAAAATTCCCGTATTTACTCATTTTTGCAACATATTTAGGTATTTACACTGGAGTCTCCTAGTGTTGGCAAAAACTGAATATAAGCTTTTCAATTACCGACTGTAGTGGCGAGGGTAATTAGTTAATTGCTTACTTAACTTCATTTCATTAAATATGTACACAGCATGTTAAAATGTAGATCAACGTTTCATATTTTCATATTCTCTCTGAAGTCGACAGAAAATGGGTTGGTACTCTTGAGGACTACGTCGGAACTCCTCGTTAATTGTTCCTCCCTTATTAGCCTTACCACACCCTTCAAAACAGAAAATATCCGCCTGGACATTACTTTAATAAGTGTGACCTTTACTTGCGCAAAAGATCCGCGTAAATAATCAGTATTGAACAAAATCGCCATTTTAATGTATAATATAATTTTCAATTTTATTCAAAACTAGATTTTTATATCTTAAGATAACCTACGTCCTACCTACTACAAACCGAATGTAAGACGGACAGACAGAAAATTAAAAAATGGTTGTTTAGGTATTAGTATCGTAAAAATAACACTGCACATGAATGACTTAGTTATTTTGCCATAACAGACACTTCAATTTTATTTATATTATGTACCTATAGATTGAATATTATGTGAAACAAATTATGAATTAAACGGTCTACTTCTTAAATTGAAGTAAAGGCTTAAGCAGATTTAGGGTTCTTGAAACGTTCAAACTTTAGTACTCGACCAAAAGCTTCAAGATTTAGTCCTCACGACCAAAGAACTTTGGAAAGCTTGGAGAGTCGTTAGGAAACAGTTAGACACATTTACTTCTTGTGTATACGATGTTCTTATTCATGATTAGTACTTAATCTACTTTATTAAATAGATACTTCGCTCGCGTTGACACTAAGACTAATTCTAATTTACTGCTTTTTAGAAAAAGTAGATTTTTTCTGTATACAGTCCCTAAGCAGAAAAACGGTTCTCTACCCCTGACAGTGTATATAAGTTCAATATTACTTTATATACATTACGTCGTCGTGGTATTTGTTGTCGTAAGCACATCAATTAAATGTTCTCCATTAAATAAAATCAAAAAGTGCATCCATTTGGAAGGTCTACTGTTATGCCAGGAACGCTAAGTCACAAAAACAATTTGAAATGTATTGTTTCATACCTTGAATAGCGGAGCATTACGTCACGGCGATGACATAACAGAAGTTAACGTGTTAGCGGGAAATTTTGAAAATAAAATAAATTTTTAGGTTTCAATTATTATATGAGTGACATTATTTTAGATATTTCATGTATATTTATGAAATGCAAATATAAAAAGAAAGTGTACACCCTAATTGGAGCTGTCAAAAATACAGTAGAGCCTGTTATATTATGTTTATAAAACTCTTTAAAAACTTGTCGCCAATGCCTCACAGGCTTACACATAAGCACACTTCGTACATACAGATAAAGAACGCCTTGTAGCGTTCGGGGAATACCTTATAAATAAGTTCATATTACCCCTTAGTTTATAAGAGAAGAGATCTTTAAACAGAATTCGGACTTCCGCAAGTGAAGGTGAATCCCATAATACACTGCAACAATAAAACAAGATATCTTTCAGCGAAACACTTTATGCTTAAACTTCTATCGATTCGGTACCCTTGGCGCGCAAACTTGGCACTTACCCAGTCGCTGCCTCCTTGTAATTCCGCGAACCTTCAGTTTGAACACACGTAAGGAGCTTACGAACAGTCGAAGCCTACTAAATAAGTAAGAGACGTGAACAGGATTTTGTAAAATAAACTTGTAATTTATATTTTAAAATTTATTTGTACTTACGTCTGAAAGCAAGATTCTTATGGGTAATGATGAAAACTTTTGCGTTACGTGTATTTTTCAAGAAGTCTTAGGTCAAGTTTCAAGTTAAATAACAATAACAACTAAGCGTAAGATGATAAATATTTCTGCCTAACAGCAGTGTTCTCGATGCTGTGTTCTGGCTTGAAGGTAAAGACATACTTAACGGAAGCGCCAACTTAGTCCTCAGGGGTAGCAACGCATCCGTGGTCGACCTTAGAAAAAACTTCGATTTGGTCTTGGGTTGATTACAGATGTCCATGGGCGGCAATAACCACTTACCGTCAGGTGGATTGCATGCTCGTTTGCTACCTCTCAGTTATAAAAAAAGAGGACCATATTATATGAAGTTGATAAACAGTTAGAATAAAAAATGTTTTTTTAGTATTCTTGGCATTATTGAGTATTAAAACCTAAGATAGGTTTTAACACCCTTACTAAAAGATTTATCAAAAAATTAACAGATCTGAGACCGACAGACAGATTAGTTTATAATAGAAAAAAAATTTTTGTCCTACAATGAGGTGGTTAAATACTTAAAAGCTTTGCATGAACAACTTCAAGTTAACACACCAACTTCAAGGGTAAATGAACTCTCACTACTACTTGACATGTAGTAAAGTATATGCAGCTGACGTCACGTTATAAATATTGTACCGTAGAGAGCTTGGCACGAACCGATTCAGTTTTAACGGCAATCTGATAATTACCGCTGACATTTTGTTTATGGCTAATGAAAACGTTGTCGAATAACGATTGTTTTGGCTTATAAGTGAACTAGCTGTTGCCCGTATCTTTGCCCGCGTTATTACATATTAAGTGGAATTGTAGACATATTTCCGACTCACATTTTGGCTAATTTAGACAATATATTTTTAAATTATAGTTTATGTGCTGTTCTGATGTATAAGCTAAGCTGTATTACTGTAAAGCTTCATCTAAATCGGTTTAGTTGTTTTTGTTTGAAAGAGTAACAAACATCCTCACAATCTTTCGCATTAATATTATTAAGATAATAATCTATATCTATACATATAATATTTTTGTAAGTGATTTCTGTACATGGAAGATATCTAAGAAAAAGCCATTTTAGGGGTCTTACGTCTTACGCACTAGCTCACTAGCTCTCTCATTATCCTCAGTGAAACGATATTCACGGTTCAGTTCGAGAGGCTTCTTTATGTACTCTCTCTTCCTCTATATCTATCTCACTCACATACACACTACACATACGTAAATGTCATATCTTAATCTTAATAATAGAAATGTAGGTAGGTATATGAGCAATATCTTGTTTGAGAATTATGTTTGAAATTGTCATATATAATATAAAGGTAACATTTCTACAACACCAACTAAATACATTTGTAGCCTGTGTATAATTGTATATTACACAAAAATCTCTACATCCTCTACATAAAAAAAGGTTTTAACTTGATATCCAATGGCACCAAAACAGTTATTCATTATGATTTAAATATATAGAGAAAATATTTTAACACGAACCTTCTAATGTTTATAAAAGTTAAACCGTGTACCGTTAGCAATTACTATCAAGTTAACCTTGTCAGAGTGGACTTAATTCCAGCAGTTTCGAGCTAGGTTCGATTTCTTCAGTAACTAATTCCAGTAACGTACACAGTTTGAAAGTTGAAACGAAGTCGTTCTGAGAGCTACCAACTAGCTCGGTTTCCTCTGAAACTTTGCTGTAGTGTTGTAACTAGCGTAATAAACGTTATTTTTACTATGTGATGCAGTTTTGACGCTATTTTTAACCGACTAAAAACGGTGGATGTTATCAATTCGACACAAGTCTCATGAAGTTTTTTGAAAAACTGCCCTCAGGGTGGATTGGAGATGATTGTTCACGCACTAAATTTAATACCGAGTTGTGTGCAGTCTTTTCGTCGGTTTAATCTTTTTGTTTTAACATAAAGTTAAATTTAAATGTAAAATTCTTTATTCTTAAAAATATTACAATAATCACTTGCACAGAAATAAAATTAAAAATAGATCAAATGTTTACCCAAACAACAGCGAAATTACATAAAATTTCGTTACAGTTGCAAAAAGATTGTGCAATAAAGATATTACAAAATGTGGGGAGTTACATAAATTATTGCATGCGAAAAAGAATCATGAATCATGTTGATTTTATATTTACTTCGTAATTCTTCGATCGTCCCTATTATACAAAAGCTTTATATTAAATTAATTGATTTAAATCATGCACCCAGCATCATACATTTCTTCAATATGTCCGCTTTGTTTTAAGTTGTTTTAAAATTTAATCCATTCGCTTAGAGACAAAGGAAAGTGTCCCGAATATACAAGTACATACGTGGGACGTCTTCTCGCTGTTTTTATCACACTACTGGGACCAAGGTATCTTCTAAGGATGAATAGAATATAGAATGAATGAATGATTAAGTCAATGAATGAACGAATGAATGAATGACTGAATAAATTAATATGTTTATTTAATGACGCATGTAGGTATGCATGATTTTACAGACAGACAGATTGATTGCGCAAGTTCAGAATTTTATGTATACTAGATAAGAATTCGTTAATTTAATTCACGCGGTTGCGAAGGGTAAAATTGAATTTTAAATATTATATTCACTTGATTAATTTAGAAGTACGAACCCTTCTCTGTCTACCTCTCTACATATTCCATCCCATTTATTAATTATCAGAGAGTTAATAAAGTTGTTTAGGGAGGTGGGTTGATAATGCCTTTGTGATAGAGATGCCTGAGTAAATTTGCTTAAATCCGCAGTAAATTTTATAAGGTATGATTTAGTAATTTTACCTGCTGAATCTAGAATCTTGAAAACCTGCATCACAGGTGCATTCTACGTTTTGCTTAAGTTACCCTTATTGATTAGACGTACGTAGGGAGAATATTTGGATATTCAACGTAAAGTAGCGAAGGAGATTGAAAAAGAGGAGTATGGATAAAAACAAGAGATAAATTTGTATTTTAAAATAAAGAAAGTTTTCCTACTATATAAGGTAATCTTAAAGTATACATAAAGACCATGTCTATCGGCTTAAGTATGCCTTTGATAGGGAGATACATTTTATATTTGAAACTAACTCTGTTTTAAACGTAAAGAAAGTAACTGAGGTTGTTATATTATTATTATTATATAGATTTTTGAAAGATTTTGTCCCGTCGTTACTTTAAAATGCAGCCAAAGACGCGTGAAAAACTAGTACCTAAATCTATGTAATGGTAGTAATACGTCAACAAATTAACGACACTTTGAAGAACACGTCTTTGTATAAACAAAGTATTCTGTGAACAATAGGTTCATCTATTTTGAAATTCAATTACCATTGGAGCACGTTTCGTTTGTGGTCGGTGATCTCAGTAGAATTACGACTCGATAGAAGCATCCCAAGGTATTTGATTTACACGTATTTGCCGGAGCTTTATCTTAAAAAAAAACAGACACCATTTTCTTTTTTTATATTCCATTAAGGTTACAACCGAGCATGCAAGCTAATTGACGGTAAGTGGTCACAGTCGCCCTTAAGTGTCATAAACAACCGAAGACTGTATCAAAGTCTTTCTTAGATCGACCACGGATGCGTTGCTACCTCTGAGGACTACGTTGGAACGCCTCGGTTAAGTATGTCTCCCTGGCCATACCCTTCAAACCAGAACACAGCAGCAAGAACGTTGATGTTATAAGGCAGTAATAGGTGTGGCGGCGGTGCCTCCGGGGTCGAACCGTAAAAGGTTTTACCACTTTCAATTCTTAGATACTTCAATTCTATCTTGGGTTTATTAGGTATAAATTTCCAAACGCAGCAGTTCAGCTACCAGCAGGTAAACTGCACGCATTTGTTACCTTAATTCTATGACGAAGAGTAAATCAATGCTTACCCCAATTTCACGTTTCGCTGAACAATTTAAATGCGACTGAGGTTCGATTAATATTAAGTTCCTCTGAATAATTTTGTTTCGTTAATTAGTGCCGATTTGGTTACAAACGAGATCTGTTGATTAGGCTCGGAACTTTACAGTGCTGAGCTAATTTCACTAACTACTCTATTTATAACGATAATGGTTGTTGTTGCGATTGTAAATATTACTGCACATTTAATATAAGATATACGTAAATGTATTGCTACACATAGTAAGGTAGTAGAATATTATCATGAGTTTCGTAGGATTGTCAATTGATCTGCACGAGTATGTTTATACGGTCTTTAGTCACGGTATAAACGCTTTAGGCTTACCCTGGAACATTTATATTTTGTGTCGTATATGAAGTAAATCAATCTATAAAATAATAATATTCAATCTGTATTTTTATTTTTATTATTGTTTCTGAGATCAGCGTACAAACAAACAAAAGCACAGACAAACAGACAAAAATTCTAAAAATCTTGTTTTTGAGTTCTGTTATTTAAATAAAGACGCCTAAAA
>DWNJ01000357.1:0-15947 GCA_018250275.1 Udranomia eurus | reverse complement strand
ATAAAAAAAAATACACAATCTTAATATTGTCTTTACTCTATTAATACGATAGATATTCAGAAAGGTATAGTTTATTAAAATTTTAGGACTG
Source organism: Udranomia eurus (assembly GCA_018250275.1). Taxonomy (NCBI): domain Eukaryota; kingdom Metazoa; phylum Arthropoda; class Insecta; order Lepidoptera; family Hesperiidae; genus Udranomia; species Udranomia eurus. The sequence goes on along the minus strand of DWNJ01000357.1, from coordinate 15,856 downwards.
AATGTAATTGTGTAGTTCATCTACAAGTCTAACTTTATCTAATCTTATAGAAGAAAGATTGTATAAATTTAAAATACTTCGTATACTTATAACCTTTGATGGCTTCTGTACTTGAAATTGGTAGTAAAAGATACATGTTTCAAAGTCTCTCGATGTTCTCAGAAAAATAAATTTCAATCTATAAATTGGCAAGGTGTGCTAGTATTACACAAACCAGTATTTTCAAAGAATTCGCAGCGGGCGTATGTAGCCCGATGAGCCCTATTGACTATATCATTTTTAAACCTAAATTAAACCTAATATCTTTGAGCAACATCAAAAAAGTTTCTAGTTTCTTTCTTTTTGTACAAGTCAGGTAAATCCTTAAATCATCGTTCTCCTAAAGTAATCCCGAATAGTAGGTCTGTATGTCTCTTAAATACTTTGAGACCTAGTCACACGCCTCTAACAAGAACATAATAACAATTGTAGTGCTATAAATAGGCATGACAGACAAGAAACAGTAGAATAAAAAAAGAGAGAGAACCTCCACTTCCCTGATGCGAGCACTGGTAAACTGGTATCTAGGTAAATAACGTCTTTGACATATGTTATCGTAGTTTTGTCACATATCCCTGTAATTTACAGCAACAGCTGAACAAAGTAAAAAAAAAACTCTCGAACTTCCTCTTAAAAAGTGTTGCCAGTCTTATAAGAATATGAGTATTATTATCCTGTATAAAAATATATTATATCACGTTATATACTTAAATCAAAGAGTAGTTGTTAAAGGCATAACATTTCCGGGTCTAAAAATACCCATTCAAGATTGCTTCCTGTTGAACCCGTGTTACATGTTACGCATACACCCCGCGGCCACATTTCTGTTAACGTTAACGATTTATGAAATGTCTAAATAACTGTATCACCGTATCAAGTTTAAGCAATTTTAAAATGGAGGACGTGTCTTTAAAAATTAAGGATGGACTTCGAAATAAAGGACTGCTATATATCACGCTGTCGTGGATTGGTTTGGATTTTAATCTTTCAACTGACTAAGAAATATTAGCTACGTTTGGTTTACCTCTAATATAGTACAAAACTTGAATTAAACATTATAACAAAATAAATATGAAATTTGATGAAAATGAGGTCAAGTTATTCTTTAAAAATGTGTGAATAAAAATGAAACCCTGTAAAATTAGAAGACTCGCTAGGCTATAAACAAATCAAGTTAAATTTGTCGTTGATTTGGGTCAAATCTGTAAAAATAGGAGCACACGACTGACCTTTCGTACTGGATCGCCCACGTAGCGAAACTTCAAGTCAGAAAATTATTGGTTTTTCTTTCTTCATTGTGGAGTACTAATAAATTTTAGAAGCGCCTGTAGCTTCGTTTGTTCTTTTAGAAACGTCGGTACCACTTTCATGAGCACTTCCGTAAAGTAAGTAAAGAGTACATAAAGCTGATTCTAATTTTTATTACTAAACTTAGTTGTCTTCAAATAAGTCTAGTGTACTAAATATCTTTTGTATTTGTTTTAAAACAATGTTGCGTTGAGTAACATTTTTTAAATTATATCCCAAAATAATATAAACATATTGAAGAAATTAAAATGTTCAACGAAAAGTCAAATAAGTACTAAAAGAACTGAATTATTTTCCCGCAGAGATAATTAAATCCAACGCTGATACAATCTCTCATGCCCTGAAAAAAGGCCTGAATTCGTTTCAAAGTTAATCTTTTACATTTTATATCTAATAATGTAACAGAGGTTATATCATGACTAAATGAATTCGTTTGCGAATTCCGATTGCTTTTGTGACAATTTCTTTTATTTCTATATAAAATGAGTCTTTGTTTCGTATAGATACCAAACTTTTCCAATCAATAAAAATTTGTACTAGCTGCCATTAGTATACCTTTCAACTGAATGGTTATTGTTGTGTTGAAAAATGTGCTCTAGAACAGACTTATGACGGCTAAAATAAATCTCGAAAGAATAATGGCAGCTGGACTATTCGGCGTTTGCCATTTAAGCGAACTATGTCGCCCAGATCAATCGCTTAGTTAAAACTGGCCGCATTTCGATGAACCGTCGGTTTCGTAACTTTGATGTATAGTGGGCGATTTGTATCGCTGGTACTTTCGCGGTTTTAGTAAACAGTTTGATGGAATTGGCGATACTATAGCTCGTAGTTGATTTGATTGTTAGTTGCATATGATTGTGACTTTTAATGGAAACATTTTGAGGTTACGCTGTTTTGATTGATTGCTTGTTTTAAATTCACTACTGTTTGACTGCCTGACGTCGGGTCACCTCTCAAAATGTATTTATTCACAGATAGTAAAGCTGCACAAAAATATGAAATAAATTCAATGCAAAATTGATGATTAATTTATAACAATTTAAATGTCCGTTACACCCACGAAACATACACTTGGCTAATGGCTTGCAATTTGCGGATCAATTCTAAGTGTAATGCAAATAAAATAATTTTCATATACAGATAGAACATATTCGAAATCTAACCTCTTTCCTTATATATCTCCGTACGTCTTTCCTATTTTATAATCATTTATGATTGTGAAGGAGAAATCGAGTTGGTACATCGATTCAAGATTAAGCGAGATCATAGATTTCGGTTGGATTTATGGTCCGCGATTGTGTTTCTAGCGAATTTGGCAAAAATAATTTGGAATAGAGCCAGAATTAAACCATGTACGGCCTACATCGATCGCTGCTGAAATAAATCTTCGAAGTGGCGTCGAACAAGCTTCCTATTCTCGATCGAAGGAGCAGATAAGATTTGCATTCACATAAGAATACCCAGGAATATGTTACATTATTGCGCTTGGAATTTTCCTGCTGATATTGAAAGTTAATTTTGTTTCCCTCTAGCTCCCGACTGCTAGTTCCTTCGTGTCGGTTTTAAGTCGTACATGTATAAAAATCACAGAATTCATAACAATAAATAAAAAGTTAACCGTGGCCCGGACCAAGCAGCTAAATTTTATCTGAAAATCTACATAATATTAATTACTCAATTTAAAAATTGCACTTTTAGGAAAACTTATTAACATGCCTGAATTGCCTTAGATCAAGAAGTGGGCATCAATTTCTATTTACACTCATGTATTCTTTTGGTGGACTATAAACAAATTATAAGACAATAAATACTATTAGTTAAACTAGTACTGGCTTAGCATAAAAGTTTCAGAATATTCCTAATAATAGATGTTTATCCACTGCTAGGTGTCCCCCTAATATTAGATGTTTATCTACTGCTAGGGGACACCTCAACCGGACTTCAATTGTTTATCTGTTAGAAACAAAAACGGGGAAAACAAGAATAGACGGGTACAATAATATGAAATACGGTATGAATATTATGATCAGTTATACTTCATATAAATATTATTAAACATACCACTCAGTATTGAAACTCATGCTGACACATCAAGACAATGCGCCCGTATAAATGAAACAAATTAATCACTTGCCAAGAATTATTTACTCGTTTTTGATTTCGGAAACATCATAATTACTCAGCGGATATTTCTCAAACTGCCGAGATCTCCTACACCTGTGCATTCAGTATTACTTAGCAGAAAATTGTTGTATTTATATACCGTTGTATACCGCAAACACACTTGCAATATTTATATATCGCAAGCACACTTACATATACAAGTTACAAAATGCATTTAGGTGAAATCTATACATATAATAAAACTGTAGAACATTTTAATTCTGTACATTAAATAAAACCCCTAGGGGTATCTTCATACAAGTAACACAAACCAAAAAAAATTTCTCTGCCTGTCTGTTGTCCGGCTTATACGCAAAAACTACTGGACGGAGTTTGATGAAACTTTGTTATATAACTATTAGTGCTCTGCAACATATAGGCTATAATTTATTATTAATTAAATTACCGAACATTACCCAACGAATAAATTAACATAACATTGATTCTCAGGCGGTACGAAGTTCGCCGGGTCATTTAGCAAATTATATAATTACTAGAACCCGAACAGTCCCGAGATTTTCTCACGATGATTTTTATAATATGAATGCCAATGTGCTTAATTAGAACTAAATGAAACTAAGGCGGCAACGCTCCTAGGGTCTAAATTATTGTTTCTAAACTGCAAACTAATAGCCCATTAAAATCTATTCGGACTGCCAGCTCTGAAAACCATTAGGGCCCAATAAGTCGAGGGATTCGTTACACTAACCACTCTTCCACGAACCGGGTACCTACGTCATTAGGTTTTGTTTATCGTTATACAAATTTAATTTTATTTACAAATATATGATACAAATATATAAATCGACGATTCCCCAAAAAAATATATTTGCTGCCCCTTTTCTAACCCTTAAGGGATTATTTTTGAGATTTACCTATCCTTCTCTTGATCTTAAACCTAAAAATTTTCATACCCAAATTAATGTAAACGACCCCCCACATGGTTCTTACTTATAGTTAATAATTTATCTTTTACTAATAATTTTTACTATAACATTGAATTTACTACTGTTGAATTATCCTTGTATTCCTAGTAATAAATAATGAAAAAATAAGTACTATGTCTGCCCACTGTCTGAGGGATGAGGGACAATGGGTATGGCACCAAATTATTCAAATGTATATATACTTACAAATATACAATACGGCAAGGTAATTATTCCAGCTTTTTAAAATACACGATGTTCAATCAAAAATGCGATGATTTTCCTTGACATTTCTACATGCTTTACGCATTTCCAATCCTAAAACGTGAATAAAATCTCAAGTCAATTCGAACTTTCTGGAAGTTTGTAGGGAAAATTAGAGAGAAATTCGGTAAAGGCGTGAAGTAGAGGTCGACTTCGTGAAGTTATTTGATAGGTAAAAACTTTGCCGGGTACTTGTTATTTCGTTAATTTATTTATTTATTCCACAAATCGAGGCTTATCTTACCATAATTGGATGATAAATTAAGGAAATAATTAACTTCCAAATTTCTGAATTTAACTGAAAGGTAAATCGGAGTCAACTAACTTTATGACGATTTGTTTAATTAGAATTGTATAACATTTAACACGGACTCTACAAAGTATTCTAACAAAAAGAGCTGTATGATTATTATACTATCTTCAAACCGACTAATCGATAAATTAACTCGTGCAAATAGTATTACTTTATTTCCATTAAAAGAAATCAATACAAGCCTTGCTTCCAATTACAGCGCTATCTATAAAATAGATGTGTACTCTACTTTATTATGTTTAAGAGCTTAACATAAGCTACGTGCTATTTTTCAAAATACTAGCATTTTATGCAATCATGCTCCAAGGAAGCTTAAAGGCTTGCGTCAGAAGAGGTTTCCCGTCAATAGGGGGTGAAATTTGAACCCCACGATCTTCTATTCGTTAAAACCCTGCATTAAGTTCAGATTTGACAAATGAACGGTTATTTAATGAAAAGTAAAAAAAAATGGAAAAACCGGACCTATTAGTATGGACGATTTTATTTGATTAAATTAAAGAAAAAAATCTAGATAGCTTAAAAGTAAAGTGATTTTATTCGCTTTCACGTGTTTGCTACTGAACGTGAATAAATCAATAGATGTTTTTGAACACAATAAACGGCGTTTTAGTCTTTATATGATAAAACAGCGAGGCTATATATAATTTAGTATATAATTGCTCTATTAAAATGTCACAATATTACAAAATATACATTGTACACAATATATACAAATACATTTTTCATAGGAAAGATTGACAGTTAAAATTCTCTTCGCGTCTAAACACAGCAATGTAATCCAAGTTATGTCGGAAATGTAAAGATTAAACACTTAAAAGTAGTGTGAATTTATCTAAAGGACATTTTGTTAACAGCTTGAAATATGAGGGAGGATCGCCACGGAGATGCGCGGGGGGCAATGTTGACACATAAACGGACATGAAACAAGATCGTACGTTACTGGTTATTCTTTTTACCGAATGATTTATGCAAGACCCTTCTTAAATACGTAATGCTAATAATTCTTATTATTATTACGCATTGCGTAATGCGTGATAATAATAAGAATTATTTATTACGCATTACGCATCCAAATTAGGATTTCAACCAGATCAAAACAGAGGAAAATTTACGAACACTAAAATATTCTGTAAAAGCACTATATCAACAGCGGTTATTTTTTCTACTAGCATGTCAATACTAATATTTTTTTATCCCTCCACCTAAGTTCAAAGGCTTATGCTAGGGGTGGATTCACGTGTCTAGTGCAGTGTGGGAGTGAGGATCGAAGCCTCGATTTAACCTAACCTTTCACCTCTCTGAACTATCTATCGTTTTATAAAACACAAGGCATTTTGCTTCTTGAAATTTTTTTATCGCTTAAAGTATGACTAGATGAAGCATTTATTCATTTATTTATTTATTTCCATATCAGCTAAACAAAAGTGTGGGCATTGGCTACTTTATTCAAATGTTCTTGTTACATTAAACACCATGCCCCTAGTCAGTACTCACCTTTACTTCGGTCTTGAAAGCAAATTTTAATGATCTATTCACGACGTCAAAAGGTTTAAATACCCTATTAGAGTTTTATAATTATATTTTATTTACTGTCGCTTAATATTTAATTATGATATCCAAGTAATTTTAAACGATCAAAGGCATTTTGAAGCTTCGCATCTATTTGAGCAAGTAACCGATCCAGATTAATTACTTGAAACTCGTTTATCTTAAGCTGTTAATTAATTTTGGTACATCTTTCAATGTATCCGACCCTTTGTGAGTATCATGGTCGGATATTCTACATTCAATAGCAGTTGTATCTTAATGTGTTATCATTTATACATAAACAACGCAGTGAGTAGATTATTTTTTCTCTCATTCACTAAAATGGATTTATGGAAAGATGAATGTTATTATATTATTCTTGCCCGTTTACACCAACCTTAGGAGAGAAAAATAAAAAATGGCGTAACATAAAAAAAAATACGGTGTTTTCAGTGTTTTAAAGAACCATCATGTGAGTATTATACTCACATGATGGTTCTTTAAAACCTTATCCTTGCATAATGTGATAGGTGGTACGAAGTCGGTTATAAAAAATCTAGGTTATAAGTAATCGATATTATGATCAGATAATTAATTGTTATACTTCTTACATCTTGCGCATGTGGAAAGTGTAATACTGTTAATAAAAAATAATAAGGTTTAACTATAACTCAAAACGAATAGTTTGAGTTATAGTTAATCTGCCATGTTTTATAACATCATTATAATTTTAAGTATTTTAAGCTGTGTATTCGTCTGACGCTGTTCCTCAATATGCATGAAAAGAATGCTAGGCTTCAGTTTGTTTACTCTTAAAAATAAAGCTTTATAATATACCTTTTACTAGTTACAACCGAGGCAAAGCCAATGAATGAATGAGGCTTTGGAGTAGTCCTTTGTAAAAGACAGAAAAATGTGCTCACTCCTTTTCCATTGCAAGCAGAAAGCTATCCGACGGATAAAGGTTTGAACAAAAGAAATTTGTAACAAAGTATACATCATATGTTTATCCCTGTTAATGTCCAATATATAAAAATAAAGAAAGACCTAAATACGACCGAACGAAAATATTGTAGACCACTAATTTGGGAGATCTAAAATTTATGCTTTACCACGCCTTTAGGCGGGTTTAAAGAATAATTTTATTTTATTAACACCAAAAATAAATACCATTAAACATCTACACATCTGTTTTGAACCTACGACGTGGTGAAGCATTTCGCATGAAAAAGCCTCCCACATTTACCTTAATCAATAGACCACAGTGGATTCTTAGCGAACGTTTTGAAAAGCCCATGTCACGTCACTTTGGGAATACCTTAGAAGAAAGCTCATTTCACATTTCGCACGTGTAAGTAAAAAGGAACGTGCAAACCGGACCACAGGGAACCGTTGCGAATCCAGTTGATGTGGATAAAATCTTGTTTGGCGACGGGTTGTGCGTCGGAGGAAGTGACGTAAGCCCTTCGACTCGCTACGTCATCGCTTCCTACTTAAAGTTGCTTACAAATTGATCTCGTTCACGATCGATATTTATATACGACACAAAAGATCCCGGGTTCGAAATGCAACCAGTTTTATTGTATTCATGGGCGAATTAGAAAATACAAGAAATACATATACGGGGGATGTGTTAAGGGATAGTTTCCGGGATAAAAAAATCTTGTAATTTCCTTTGGTCCCTAACAAATGGAGATTGTTACACCTAAATTGTTTCAACAGATTAATCATGAAAAACTAATAGACAGACAGGCAGACAGAAATACTTATTTTCGCATTTGTAACATTAGATTAGATAAACGGTACAGCGGTATTTTGCAAAATCTTAACTCGACGTTCGTCATTTTCTGATAGATCATAATATTCTTGGCAGATGTAGAAGATTAGTGTGCCAAAACATTCCTTTATTCAAATTTGACGTCCGTAAAATTTGTCTCAACTTGTCGTCCACTCCGATAAGATACAGAATAGGTAGCTGGTAACTTTTTTGGCATATAACAAAGAAAGCTATTTAAATTTTGTATTTTTACAACCGTGGCGTTCAATCATAACTACACAGGCAGTTAGTTCTAAGGACTGAGATGAAACGCCCCAGTCACGAGTAAGCAAGAACGCTTTATTGCCACATTAAAATCAGAAGGCACTAACTGTCCCCACAGCAGAATATGCTTACGGCCACTATTAAAGCAATCAATAATACCCTTAGTTGCTGTTTTGGGGTACCATTAAAATTTGGAGTGGCTAAAAATTTTATCCCTCCAATTTGATCTCTTAATAATATTCACATAAATTTATGATTATAGAGATTGTTGTTGGAAATTTTTAATATACCATTTTACCTCTTCATAATTTTTGCATGTATCATAATTTTCATTATGTACGTATGTTTAATATAAAATTTTACTTATTTATATTTTCCCATAAAATGTATCTTTTTCATAGCTAGTGAAGAATTCTTTGTGTGAAATTTCGCCGCTATTTCTGCGTACAGAACAAACGCTTATGCCATTGTGCTCTGATAATGGTGCGGCAGGCTTTGGTACCATTAAAATTTGGCCGATTTGAATATTAAGTTATCCTAAATACAAATACTCATATATAATTTGATTTACAAATTATATATGAATATTTGTATTTAGGCTATCGATGCACATGGGGCAAATATACTGTTTTAAATTCCTTTCGCTTGAAATTGATGTTCTATCGTATATTGTTACATAAATTTGTGATGATAAAGGTATAAAAAAATATTTTTCTATGTTGAAAAAATTTACTGTTTTGAAAAAAAAACGTAGAGTCGGGAATTTTGTGTTCAAGTATTGATGATTAGATAAATTTTAATTAAAAGCATAAAGTCGATTAAAATATGTCTATGTAGTACAATTTCTTACCGTACTTTTAGTTTATTACGCCCTTGCACTATTATGGTCATTGAGTAAAATACACTCCACTAAGTACATATTTTTATCACACACTGATATCTATATATGCAATATATCTCTGGTAGTCCACTAAATAAATATCAAGCATTTTCCTTCAAAACTACGTCAATTTTTTTCTCAACCCATGCCTACGTCTAATCATTTCATTTTCCTAGTCATTGTTCATGCGACATACTTTATTGTTTTTCACATAAAACTTTACAACATAAATTAACTGGTTATTTATTGCTTATCTATTTACGGGTCTATGACATTTTTTTAATCGGCTATACGTTACAACGGCTTTGGCCAACAAGTTTTTCGCGCGTAAACTCGTCTATTACAATGGCGTCCGGCTGTGACGCGTCAGCCGCGCGTTCCTGAAACATACTAGCGCGCGGCAAAGTGACTGCGACCGCGCTTCACTAGTGCGCCGAGGGATGCGCAACGATAACTAACCTATGCTTAACATATAATTAAAAACCAAATTCTTAAATAAATAAATATATGATAAAATACAATCTATCGTTTCTTTTAATCCAGTATGAATCTATTTTGGACAGGTGATTTGACCTTACGGACAATTCACGACGACATTTTGCTATAAATAGTTGTATCTTTCTTAATCCTTCAAATGCGCTATGGCTGATTGATTCGTTAATCGCTTCATTAAACATAGTTTCTTTTTCCTAATGTTTCAGTCTTTGACATATATAACCAATACCCAATTGGGGTATTGGGTGACGCAACATTGACCTTTGTATGGAGTTCATATTCACACGTGGCATCAAAACATTCATAGGTGACAGTAAAATATTTTAGTTCCTGCTTTTGGCCGCATAATAAAGTTTTTCTCATAAAAAAAACATGCAACAGAGGGACTGTTTGAGGGATGAATTCCGGGAAAATTACTACACCATCTCCACATTACATTTTATTTAAATTGGTGGTTTAGGGGTGAAAAGGTAACAGACAGACAGGATTACTTTAGCATTTATAATATAAGTTTATTAGTAGGATTAGTGTAGACTAGTATGGATTATCGTGATATATAAAACATTCATATTTGGAACTAGAAACATGAAATCTTGAGCTTCTGATTAGAAATAAACACACACTTATTCCAGCCCTGTCGAAAAATCCACCGCTATATTCTTATATGAGCAATTTCAGTGGGCAACAGGCAATGTTTGTATGGAAATAAGAAATTTGAGACTATACGCCTGCATAACTATGTATATCATAAAAGTACACAAGATTTATATATTTTATAATATTACTTTTTTGTTTAAATTGCAGTTGCTATTATAAACAATTAAAAGCAATTCAACCATTTCATTTTTCAGAAGGTTTTAAAACATAATTCAATCTCAACTTAGCCTTTGTAAACAAACGAAAAGCAATTTTCATTACGCCCTCTTACAATAATAGCTAATTAGTTTAGAACTAAGGCAAGTTTCAACAAAGACAATGATAAGAGCTAACTCAGACCAATCGCAGGCTTCGTATGACATTTTCAATTTCAGTCAAATAATAGATTTGAAGATCGCCTCTATGTTTATCGACGTGAGTCAATCTGAATAAATTAAAATCTGATATCTAGGGTACTGAGCCCTGCACCTAGGATTTATGACATTATCTATACATATTAATAAGATTGAAGTGCCTGTCTGTTGTTTCAGTACAACTAGCAATTAAATATAACTTATATGGTTTAATATTACAACTAAATTTTTATCGCAATGTTTGTAACAGTCTCGTTTATTCAGAATCACCCTTGACAAACATAGTAGAAATTTGGAATAAAATGCGCCGCTCCTTTTTAAGGTCTACTAGGGACAGCCATTTTGCCACAACTGGGGAAGGCTCTAAAAGTGTATTATTTCTGTATTACTTCCACTTACTTCATATTGGTAGTTCACTCTGGCCCAATATAGCAATCGATACTCAGAAACGATAGAGTCGTTTTTTGACCAAACGTGCAACTTTTGATCTTAAATGATCCACTGGGTAAAGAAAGAGTTGAACATTGACTGCTAGAAGCAGTATTCTCTGTATTTTAATGTCTGTCACTGTTATTATTTTAAATTGTACTGTATTGAAGATAAACTACAGTCATTCGTCTTCAGTTGATACAACCTCAGGGGGAGTCTCCAGTAAAACCGAAGATATTTTGGAGCTCAAAATGTTAATTTGTCGCTCTTCACATTTATTTGTTACGTCAACCTCCAGATTGCTCCTTAAATAAAGGGTCATTAAGATCAGATATCGTTTCCGTCTTTCGAGCTTTGATAAATCAAACAATAACACGACATTGTCTTCGCCCACAATTATTATTGTATCAGACTGAAAAATGTTCTATTGATTTAAAGGAGTATTTATTTATAAATTATTCTTAATGATATAAGCAATGGATAGGTGGTTTGCTACATACAATCGTTATATAATTACGTTGTAAAGTTTTACAAAATTGTGTTGTCTTATCAAGTATTCTAAGAGGATGCCTATAAAATATCTCTATAACGTTTACTATAATACAAAGCACAAAATATAATATTATGTGATTTGTATTATAGTCAACCTTGGCAGTGAATGTCGTTCTCATTTGTAAAATTACATTGACTGCAAATCTTTTTTATTGTAGTGCTTTTTCCACACTAATAGAAGACCGAAAAGAATACTTCTACATATTATACGTATAGATAAGTGACTCAATGTTTATCAGATGTTTTTTTAACAGTTAATATTTTATGAACACTTTATTAACCTTTCCTTTGTCATTTTAGTTCGAGTATCCTAGTGTTGAGAATAATATTCATTTATCAAATTTTGGATGAGGTAAGTACGGAGGTTTTTTCCTTGCATCAAATAACCGTTCCACTACCCTCCTAACCCAAATCGTTGCAACAGTGTGCGCCCCTACTTAAGGGAGGCTTTGTCGTGTTATCAGAAAGTTCCACCAACGGCAAGGTACATACATATAGTCGACATAGAGTCATTTAATATCTTATATAATAAGCCTAAGGCCTTGTTTTTTGTTTGAACGCGCTAATCTCTGGATTTGCCAGTCGGATTCGAACTATTATTTTTGTATTTGTTTGTTCTATTCTCGAGGGAAATTTTACGGGTCCTACTCCTACGTGAACCAAAAATATAACAGTATGTCCAAAAATGGAGTGTACAAAAAAGCAGTGTATCAAAGCCATTTTAAAATATTATCAATTATGCCTTTATCTTAAAAGTTATATTGACGGAGTGCGACGGTAGTTTCATGAATCCCAGGTATGAAAAAATATAGTTATAATAATATTAGTAGTAGCAGTAGGTAAGTAATACTTGCATACAACAAGTAGCAGTAAAAGTTCGTTTTTTTATTTCTTCCTTTTTTTTAATAGTAATTGAAGGAGTAAATAAATTAGAATATGCCTTAGGTAACAAAAGCTAAGCACTTATAAAATCGTTAAGATTTTTATCGGATTTAAGTTGGGGACTGGCTACCAATTCATCAATTTCTATCAAAGTGCTTTTTCTGTTATGGCGCAGAATTATTTTGCTTTCAGTTGACCGGTGCCAACTGAAATAGAGGTTTTTGTTCGTTAAATATAATAGATTCCTTTCCACTTTATATATATATCTTTGTGTATATGTGTAATGTGTAAATATGTTGTGTGTATATATATGTAACGTAAGTTTAGTAAGACTACGGTCAGTCAAGAGTCAAGAATTTAATGTTATAATTAATTACTAGCTGACCCGGCGTACTTCGTTCCGCTTCAGAATAATTTTCCCCGTCCCCATCCCGGTCCCCGTGCGAGTTCACAATTTCTCGTTTTCTCGATTTCTCAATTTCTTTTGTATTTTCCTTTCTCGATTTCTCAATTTATCAATAACTCGATTTCTCAATTTATTTTTTTCTCTGTTTCTCGATTTTTCAATTTCTCAGTTTCTCGATTACTCATATTATTTATTTCTTAATTTTTCAGTTTATTATTTAACTAGTCGTGGAAGAGTGGTCAACTTCAACCTGATGATGTTCCGTTTTGGTACAAAACATGTGCTGTAGTGGTATATACCTGGTGGCTTATACCTTTTTAACTTGTTGTAAGCACGAGTCCCTGTAACGAAGGGGGGCGATATATACTTACAGCATGAATTAAAGTTATGCTATCACCCATAATAATCGCACATAATATTTTTGCAAAGCTATATAGTCCAGTTTAATAACATGGATTTCCGCTAAGTAACGCTTGCTTAATTATAGAACCTAAACTTGGTTATATTTTACAAGATTATCAAAGGATAATCAGGCATAATCAGATACACGCAAACACGATTTGAAATAATGTGTATACAGAGATAAAGTTTACAAGGGTTTGTGGGAACGGGTCGAATTTGTCCTAGTTTGGATCACATCGGATGGGACCCGCGGGCGCGGCAAGCTCTCGCAAGTTATTCGGGTTACAAAGAGATGAGTATTTATTAGAACTTTCCTGCAGATTCTCTTTTAATAAAGAACAATTCAATCCTTTCCCAAATACGATTGTTGCGTCTTTACGCGTTTTCATTAGTAGTAGGTAACTCTATAAGAAGGTACCTAGTTACACCTGTCTGCACGAGTTTTATTTTATTACTAGACTGGCATAAACAAGTATGATTTATATAATACTTTTATCGGTGGTTTTGCTTGCTTCGTTGTATAATTCATTCCGGAAAGCCAAGTTGATATGCAGAACGATCATATAAATCATTTTTTTCTATCCCTCAGGAACAGTAAATTAATGGGAAAATTGTATCCCTGAATTTATCAAAAATTCATGATAATCTGTTAAACACTAAAAGAATGAACACGTAACAAACAAACATGGGCATTTCTAGTATTAGTTAGGATTATTATCCAATCCATAGATGTACTCCGAGTCTGAAGAAAACTTGCAGTAACCAGTTACCGTTATTGATGGGAAATCTTCCAAATACATCCAACCCTTTGGGTAAAGATGGGGTAATGTGAGACTTTTTCAATAGAACCTCTTCATCCATTGTTCATATATGGCATCTTGTAACGAGCATAAGTTTTCATCTGGTATACGCGAAAAGAACGTGATAAATTACAGGTTTTCACCGTGCGATCTATAGAAATAGTTAACTTTATATGGTTCACAACATGTTCGAACAAATGTTTCCATTTTTAGAATAAACGAATGAAGGATACTGACCTTTTTATATCATAAAAGTAGTAAATAACTATAACAGTCTTTTCATAACACTGAGTCAGCAGACGAGTATGCAGTCCATCCGATGGGAATTGCACTCTGTCCCTCTCTATCGATGGTCAGTAAATACATTATACACTTCTAGTAAATAGTACTGTTCCCCAGGTATAGAAAAATTTAAATAAAGCGAAGCCGCGGGTAAAAGCTAGTTTCAGTATAAAAATAATATTGCTTCTAAGACAGAATATTATCATCATAAAATAACAGTTACCATATGATACACCGTAATAAACATTTAGCTAGCAATGCTAAACATATGAAATGGCGCTGTCTTCATACACGCCATTATGGTTCTGTAGTCTGTCTGCAGTCTAGACGTGCACTGTTAAATACATTTTATATGTTTCGCGAACGTTTCCTAGGTCAAAGTTAAACTGTATTTCAACCTCCACCTTGAACGACTGGTGAGCATTTTGGTGATTTGCCAAATTTACTACGTTCACAACGATTTAATGCCGTTTTTAAGGTCATAAAGAGATTCTTTACAGTAAATTGCAGATGGTACAAAGAATAGATGCATTAAACACATGCAGCTTACTCCAGCTTATTTTAATTTTTCCCCGAATTTTGGCTAAATATAGAAATGTAGAAACGTATGAGAATTTATGTAACAAAACATAATTTTTATTTGGAACGCCTCTAAATTGTAGTTTTACTAACTATTTTAAGGGGCGGGATAGAACAGTGCATGCTCAAATAAAAACACTTCAATCTTCATATCATCTTTGTACTGTTTGTCTGATCTCCAATTGTTCCATGTATTTCGCACTTATTGGCGATAAATAACATTCGCAATGATCTCATTATCATTAGAGACAATTATTATCCATTTCGCAATACTCATTACGTTCACCGTTAAAGCGAAATCTTGAATATTTTTGCGAATTATTCTCAAATAACCACGTTTCTGTTTTTACAGACTTATTTGTGTTGTAACAATATCTATACACACGTTCTTCGTCGACTAACTACGTCACACATTTCACAAGTGTGTGTTTCATCAACTTTCCCTGTTCGTACTTTCGATGCTTTTTCAACATGTTAAACAACCGGCTCGTTGGTCTAGGGGTATGATTTTCGCTTAGGGTGCGAGAGGTCCCGGGTTCAAATCCCGGACGAGCC
>DWNJ01000356.1:0-15952 GCA_018250275.1 Udranomia eurus | reverse complement strand
CCTCTTTATAATATTAGTATAGATAATATATATATATATATATATATATAACCACTATTATTCACTTACAAATTTTGAGTTGTACACCTCTGTCTCATATTAATAAATTTGAAAAAAAGCAACAAACTTAATCCTCACTCGTTGATTTTAATACTGAGTCGTGTGTAAAAGTACTTGTCAATATTAGAATATCTATTGTTAACCGCATCATCCTGTCATATTTAATTGCCAAATATATTCTTTACGTCAACAGGTGCGAGAAAACTGGAGCAAACATACTTATCTGATGCGAAAATATTGCTCCGTATCAGATAAAAAATTACCATTATATATAACGAACAGTTTTCTCCTACGCCGCATTCGGAAGATGGCATGTCTTCTGAAACACACAAGTTTTCTTGTTAATCGTAGACTTTCAACTTGTGTTTCGTCGTACAATGTTCAACGTATTACAACCTCCATTAAAAGTTTTGAGTCATTAATACAAAACGCCCTTGCACTGTTATGGTAGATATCTGGACTACGCGCCTAAATAGTCAGAACAATTACAATAAATACGATAACAATATACGAGTATGCATTTCACGGTACAGTTTTCTCAGAGATTAAATTGCATTTATCTTATATTTCACTAGCCATCTGGTATTTTAGTAAAATCCATTTTTTTCTAAAGATGTAAACTCTTTCATATAACACTCAAAACACACGTTTGAACAGAAGTTATATTAAGTTTAGAGCCATGTGTTGAAAGCTATTTCAACAATAATGTTGTGTGACTGAAAATAAAATATAATTCGAAAAATATAAATAGAAAACTGTAATGATAAATTAAAAAATATATTTCTAAACGATACAAAATGCAACTTGAACGTTAGTCCCATCAGCGCATTACTGTCGAGAGTAGGTTAGTAGTTGCTATTTACTGGGTTAAAATAAATATAAATTACTATTAAATATTTAAATAAAATATGATGATTCGAATATACTTTCAGATATTACGCACATGCCTTTAAATTTAAAGAGGAAGTCCGTACTTGGTATTTATTACGATTTAAGATTAAAATAAAATACGGCGATACTTTCACATGCTATGTACAGCATTACCAAGAGGATGTCTGCAGTTCGTATTTACCGGTTTAATTTTTGAACGTTCTTTTGTCTCTTGTAATTAACACTGACGTGGTTCTGTTTTAATGAATGCTGTAAACGTGTTCTATTTTAACGAATGCAAAATCGTAAATGATGAATATAAATATGTGTACGTACAGAAATAGCACGGGCGAAGTCATGGATCTACCGAGGGGGAGAGGGCAGGGGGGGACCAGCCTCTACTATCCACTGTTGTCGGTTCAAAATTCTTAATTTGCAATATAATATGCATACATTTCTAAACCTTGGAATTGCACGGATATTGCCTATGGATTTCTTATGTTTTTTTTTGTAACCCAGAAATGCGTAGATCATTACGAACAATTATTTCTCGAAAGTCTAAATGCGTAGATCATTACGAACAATTATTGCTCGATTGTCTTAGTTGATAGAACTTGGGTGACTGACAGGTACGTCTTATTCTAAAGTTCAAACAAACACTGCGACTTGTGGTTCTACTAATGAGATTGTAATGATAAGAGATCTTTCATTTGCCTTCAGCTTCTGAAACAAAAATAATAATATTAGAACGAGAAAAAGAGGCAAACTTTAATTAACGTATTTCCATTTTGGTAAATTTTTTGAACTATTGGTCGTATAAAGGCAGAGAGTGGAAGAAGGATGGAGAGGTAGAATTCGATATACTTCAATCGCGGTAGTCTTAATAGTGTAATTTTCTCTAGTGTTTATTTTCTCATTAAAAATATCTCATCTACAAGTAAGCTCTTGTCACTTGGTTAATTTTGGGAAGAGGTTGTGTTATTCATGTAAGGTAATAATGATTGTAAGTTGTAAAATTACGGTTCATGTTTATCTACAGAAAGTTGCCACAAGATGACATATTCTTGGATATATGCATTATTATGAAAATTCTAGTAGTAGGGTCAACAGCCTGAAATGCTATGTGTGCCTCGACTCAAGAATATTGACTTTTTGAAATGCTATTTGGCGCCGACACCGGCGTCGACAGCTTTACCAAATAGGTCCACGATAAGCTCGCTAAAAGCTGTCGTTACAATAATAAGTCGTACTTATGCTTTTTGCCATACAAATAGGTGGTACTACTAGAAATTCAATGTGCGAACAAAATTCCGATAGGTGGGGTAATTTTTGTCTCTAACGCTCTTTAAAGACTGTAAACGCTCTTTAAATGTATTTTAAGTTGCTGAGAACATAATTTTCTTTTTAAGGGTCTTCATCGTAGCCATACTGTTTACTCTTTGAAACGTCAAAATAATAATTATTTATTATTTTCACTTATTTGAATGAAGGAGAAAATAGAATGGGAATCTTAAAATCATTTTCTCAACAACATTCGCACAAATACTAAAATAAGACATACAATGTTGTAGAAGTATAACGTGTTTTATGCAAAAGTAACAATTTTAATATTAGTGTAGCAATTGTGTTGCAATTAAATATTAATTTTATGAATTAAATTCAAATGGGTCGATTGCTCTGTTGATTGTAATTACGCATGTTAACGGTTATTTAAACTGTAATTGAAAACAGTATGTCGTGGATTATTTTTATATGATTTGTTCTCTATTCCAAAAATAGATTTTTACCACCTACTTGTCAATCACATCATCCACCCAGGGTTCACTGGAGGAGAATGCCATTAGGCATTAAGTTAAACCCTATTTTTAAAATATAAGAGGTGATACGATAAATAAATTATGTGCTTACGTATATACTTAAATAAATATTTCTTTATTAAATAAGGACTAATGAATATCATTATTAAATTGTTGTATCCCCGATGATGTTTCACACGTATTTAAGGACATCAACGCTGGCGAAACCGCGAGTACAATTAGTATTGAATTAAAGACATGCTTATCAACATAAAAACGAGCACGAGAGAATTGTACTCATATACAATCAAGTGAAGTTGGCGGTTTCAACGATTGGTTTAATGAGATCGCTTGTGACATACACTCACTTTTTCTTCAATGTTTTTCCTTATTATCACAGTGGATTAGGCGATGTGCAAATCATTATCAGCTTCCGGGTCTGGTTTATAGGGCTAATATAGATAAATTAGTTGTTTATTGCTTTCTTTGCCCTTACGTTAGAATGATAAAGTAGTTTTAGTGCAACGAACTGTCAACAACTTGGAAAGGACGTATCACATGTTGTTGACTCCAATATATAAGATACTAGTTTTGCCCGCGCCTGTGCCGGCATTATAAGATAAGTTTAAAAACCCATCCCCGTAAGGAATGGTTTTCGGGATAAAAACTATCCCATGTCCTTCCCCATGACACAAATTAGCTCTAAACCAAAGTTCATCAAGTCGGTTCAGTGGTTTAAGTGTGTTAAGGTTACAGACAGACAGCCACATTCGCTTTTATAAAAAAAATTAAGCTATTAGCATGTCAGTCTATACTAGTAATTCTGTTAACCTCTCCAGTTAAGATCAAGGCTTGTGTTAGGAGTGGGTTCACTTGAATAGTTTAATGGGGATGTGAAGATCGAACCCGCGACCTCTCGATCCTAAGATACACTACCCATTGGGTAGCTTTGGGCGCTTAATATTAAATGGATATTGATTTATTTTTCCTGCTAATCATTCATTGATTGTCTATTTTGATAGCATTAAATGTAATCGTCTTATCAATATATTTTTTATTACATTGACCTCTGCAAGTGCAATTGTATGTAGGAAGTTGCGTTATTTTGTTTACAGCGTATTTCGTAATATTAATATTCTATTGATAACCGACCGACCACTGTTTGACTTGTCCTTCAAAAGCATCCGTGAACTTTTGGGTTTCACAAGTCCCGATATTACTTAACTTTATAAATCGTTTAAGATCGTAAAAACCTCGGCCAGGCGAGCATCTGCGTTCTAGTTTCACGCGTGTACAGTACTGTTGTGTTCTGGTTTAAAATATACGTTCAAAAGAATAATTTCAGCATTACCTAAGTTAGGTGATGCTGGAATTATTCTTTTGCAAACTATTCCATTTCTTTTCCTTGAGTTTTATGAGCACTTATAATATTATTAAGTTTTTTTAATAAAAAAAACTACTAGCATGTCATAATACTTGTTATTTTGTTAACTCCTCCAGTTTAGCTCAAAGGTTTGTGTTGGGGTGGGTTCACGTTAATAGTGCAATGGGAAGTGTAGATCGAACCCACGATTATCGCTTATTATTATTAGAGTTGGTGGTTTTAATTGGATTCGACAATAACCGTATATTTTTGTTGCAGGTAACTTGCTTATTTCCTTTTCTGCGAATGTTTCTAAACTGTGGAGTATGAGAAATAATTAATTATAATGCACCGGAGTGGTAAGTGAATTTGAATTATAAAACGGTACTTTAGAATCCATAATGTGTTCTTGTATGCTTTGTCCATTGCGCCTACGACACAGGAAATCCTAGTGTTTATGGTTAATTATTTATAATTTAAGTGGTGTTAGTGGAACATGGAAAAACTGGCGTAACTGGAATCCATCTTACGAAACATGATTTTGGGAAGAAAATAAGATAAGACTAAAGATGTGTATAGCAATACATATAATATATGTGTAAGTGTATGTTGTCTGTACATGGAAGATATCTAAGAGAAAGCCATTTTAGTGGACTTTATTGAAATAGAACCCAAAAAAAAAGATATTTCGATTTTTTGTCGTTAATCTGTTTGTCTGTGCGTTTGTGCACGCTAATCTCAGAGACGGCTGATCCGATTTTAATGCGATTTTCACTGATGTATTGGGGTAAGCTTCACTTAACATTTATTATTTCTTTAATAAAAATCGGTTCATAAATAAAAAGATTGTGGGACGAGGACGGGGAGGCGGTACGAAGTTCGCCGGTCCAGCTAGTAAGATCATAAAAATGAGATTTTTAGGATATGAGAATCATTATCCAAACTAAAGACTAACCTCATTCTACCAAAATATCTTAAATGTTCAACTACATATAACAGCAGCAAGCAGCTCGTAAAATATTTCGTACATAATTACGATGTCGCACGCAATTCGGCCGAAGTTATTACAAATGTATTATTCTGTTTGACGTCACATCCCATTCGTAGAAACTAAAACGGCACACGGCTAAAGCCTCTTCATAAATATGAAACGTTCATACACCGAGCTTTTGACGGTTGTGCGTAGGACTGTTTTAGCGAGCTTACTGGCTGGCCGTGAGCTTTGAACGGTGAAATGATGCTCTCATCATTGCCTCGTTGTTCAACTGCGTATTGGTGTAAAAATTTAGGAATGTAATGAGAATCTAGTAGAATCACTGCTGACCTATTATGGGTATACTTAGTACGAATATATCAGTTGTGAGGACCATAACGGGAAAGAATCAAATTCAATCTATTACGAGACAACAAGTGCGCCAATGAGAAACAGATAAAATATATGTTCATCATTAAGAATTCGTAACTGCATGAAATACCCACGCTCTCGATAATATTATACCTACTACTAATTGTCGTAGTTATAAGGGTAATATAGTACTATGTTATGATTGCCAATGAATAATCCAGATATAGTCATTATAGTTTTGTGAACATTGAAGAAAAAATCTTGGCCTAAAGAACGCTAGTGCGCTAAGAGCATTAGATTGTGAGCGCATGGAAATTACTGGTATAGTTATAGCTTTTCGCCGTTACTCGTGTTCAAGCCTAACCTTGCTTCGCTGTTGGGAAATAAGATGGAACGCCTTGAAAAAGTGAATCTGTTTACTCGCGTAGTGCTTGCTTACTACTTATGTATGAGAAGTTTCATATTAAATGTATGAAAATGATACTGAAAGGTTGTAACGCGGAGTGTTCTACTATTGCACGGACTGAAGATGGCCGAATTTAAATACATGATAGAGATACTCACAGATTTTCAATAGTTTCCTTTATTCGTCTAGAAGTCAGATACACCTAAGGGATGTCGAAACGTTTTGCTCTCTTAACTAGGACGCGTTGAAGACTTTTGGAAGTTACAAAAGTTAACCTTTTCACACTCATGGCCTAACACTTTCCTGTGTCGTGAGGACCCTTCGAACTGCAGTTCGGCATGGTAGGACCATTGCGCCATACAGGTCGTCAATTTTTTATGATTTAATGTCATTCAAGTGTTTATTACGTGTATGATAATAAATCACCACCAATCCATCAAATAGATAAGGTACCTATAATGAGGTCCGTTCTCAATCCTTTTCGAAAATTATTGGAAAGAGATTCTATTTTCTTCCTGAACAGATGGGCAGTACATAACTCAAGGTCAGTCAGTAAATTGCAGCCCTAATGCGATGTGGCGTAGCCGATGATAAATGTGGCGTTAGGGCCTGGAGGTAGTTGTAATTCATGCAGCGTCTGGCATAGATCAACTCGAGACTTAGGGTCAAACGACAGTCGTCCTAATATACTACTATAGCTGTAGCAGACATTGCTTAGAAACGATTTGTCTATTATAATGGATAAAGCGTGACTAGGTTTTAAACTTGTTGTCTGTTTTGCTATACTGATTTCATTAAAACTATATGTTTCACAATACATTTGAGTGTATCTTTTAGAATTTTTAAAGTGGTACAACATTGTGCTTCGATCCCGGAGGCGTTTTACAAATGTCGATTAGCCACAGTGACCACTTACTATCAGACTTACTCGTTTGCTACCTCAATACCATCAAAACTTCTTGGATGAGCTGTTTAATAATTTATTACTATATACTACGGTTGACTTTACTGCTATAGAGCAAAATTACAGTCCCCATTTTATCCGTCATTCAAATATTAAGGAATGCTAGTGCATGATTTCTCTGTGCATATAAATAAGTATACTTACTCCAGCGCAGTGTATAACCGTGTTCAGTTAATGTAGAATGGCGAGGTCATGATAAATGTTCTGTTGAGACATGGCACTAATTCATCCAATGTCTGCTACGGACCGTCTTGTTTAGACGGATGGTATGTATGTGTGTATGAGTATGGTATATATGATGCGTGTATGGCATTCAAGTTATGGTAGCCTTATGGTATAATTTATATCCCAGTGTAATAGTTGATAATTAAAGTGAACCAAAGTTAGAATGCTGGTTAAGACCATCACTACACCATATGAAGCTTACACATTGCACTGATTTGCATTTCTTTGACGTGCATGCATTTCCAATTCAAGCTTTGAGCTTAATTGAAAACTATAATACAATTATTAGGTTTGTAAAACAATGGTATTCTTTTTTTACGCACTTACAATTATTCAATTCAATTAATCAATTAAATATTCACGAATAACATGAAATAAAAAAGATGTTTAAATAGTGTGGAAGTTTTTATGTTTCATCTATTATATTGACCGATATGAAATATAACAACTCTTTTTTAAGTCTAGATAACAGCTGTCAATCTTATGTTTCTCCTTGTCGACTGACAACAAACATATATATAAAAGTATTTATATATAACCTTATACAGTCTTTTAATCCCTCAAGATTCCAAGAATATGACTATCTTAATCGACGACTCCGAAGAGATTCCATGTTCTCAGTGCATCCAAATGCGGAAGACTTTCATACTGATAGCTGTTACAGCTGTATTTCCAATGATATTGTTTACTGCTGTGCTTCTGCTAGTAGCCGCTGCGAAGGGAGACACGCCCCTCGAAGATATTAGCAATGTAATAGCAGAATTCGTCTTCGCCCTGCTGTACGTACAACTATTAGTCGCTGCGACTGTGCTCGCAGCCAGCTTCGTGAAGCGTCGACGTCTCTTAATGAAGTACTACGCCTGGTATATTGTGTTTCATGGCTTCACTATGCTCCTATTCTTGTGTTCCACTTGGATAATGACGATGGCTAATGCGTCGTACATCTTAAGCGCGATTGTCGGTGTAAGTGGCGGTGCATATTTCTATATCATGTTTAAATTCATCCACAATTACAAACGTAACGTTTCGATGTTTTTGCGACGAGTGATTTGAATAGAATTTTGGATTTTGTGTTAGATTGACAGATAATAGATTTTGCATACAGTAGTTTCCATGTTGTTTTAATTTGCTGCTAACGAAACAGCACTTTTGTTTCTATCCGCACGCTTTTTATTATAGATATTGTCTGTACTTAATTGGTTAGAATACGATGTTCTGTTAGCCGACAAGAGAGTATTCATATTTATAATCTTTAATGCAATGGTGTTATAAATATAGTTTTTTTACATTATCATTCATGGGCCTTGTCGGGTACAGCAATTTGGAAGAGGGGAACATGCAATTTAAATTTATTTATTACTAGTAGAATTTTATGTCAAATTGAGATTTCGAATTTACCATCAAATTTTTTGTGAGTTCTAGTAGAATTATTAATGTTCGTTTTTTTATGTTGGCTTATATTTGTCAGTTTTAATACAATGTCAAAATGAGTTAGTAAATAAAAGTAAATATCTAGAAAATATTATATTAAATAATATATTATAAATAAATTTGATAATTAAATCGGATAATTAATTAATTGGACAAATAAGTAAATAATTAGTAATTAAGTTATTAAGTAATTAAGTAGTAAAAAAGTTAATAATTAGTAATATTATTAATTAACTTTGCTATTATAATAGCGAAGTGCAATTCGTCTAATACATACATGTTACACTTCTCATAGAAGTGTGAGTTGATGCGTTCGTTGTCCTGAGTATGTTAAGTATAACCATAACCACACTCTACACAGTATTATAAAGCTGAAAAAATAGATACTATAGGTAGAATCGTTCCCTGCTTCATAGAGGTAGAATTAATAACATATGGTTATATAGGTAGGTACTGAAGGTAGAACTGTTTCTAGATGTTGTTTTCAAAATATGCGTATAAGATTACATTGAATAAATTGGATTAGGCTAATCAATAATAAAATTTGAGATATGGCTCGGTATAATTGGATTACACAACCAGAGCCTGTTTAGGTAGATATTCGTTAATTTAAAATTTAAATATCCCGGAACATTTCACCTATAATTATTTCCACAACAATTGAAGTAAATTGCTATGCTAATGTCCTAATTAAAATTTCATCTCATGCCGCTCATCTCGGTATTAAAGTTAATTCGGCTTCGGCTCACTGGGGGCCCGTAAGGAAAGGGTCTCAGCGGCATCGAGTAGCGATTGCTTTGAGACTGTTCGAATTTGAATTTAACAATTATGTGGGTACCTGTATATTTAAAACTACCCACTGGGTACTACTTGGTTTTTAGTATGAGAAGATATGCGTCACTCTGTTGCTTAATATTTTTAATGGTTTGTATTGGGTTCTCAATATTTTGTCGATCGTTTAATATTTTTTGTGTAATTTTAAAGTAGAATATTTCACGGTTTAAGGTATCGAGTATTAGTTTAAAAATAAATGATAATGAAGATTCTGGGTCCACTCCTGTAGGCAGAAGAAACCTGAACAAAAACGGTTGTCTACAGCACAAACCAAATCCACCATGATTGGGCTCGTTAGATTGTCATTTGCATATTAGATTGGTCTCTATGAAAACAAACAAAAGAACGGTTATGAAGTTTACCTGGCAGTGATAGTGATATTATTGGTACTCTTCCGATCATCACACATATTTACCTAATACTGAGAATAGACTTCTATTCCTTCGGTATTTTACTGTTTTTTTTATAACTGGGAGGTAGCAAACGAGCATACAGTCCACGTAAAAGATAGTAAGTGGTCACTCCCGCCCATGGACATCTGTTACCACATGCGTTGCTATCCCTGAGGTCTAAGTTGGAACGCCTTGGTTAAATATGTCTCCCTAACCACACACTGCTTTTATCTACTCAACTTATAAATTAACTCTCTATGAATAGAACGTGAAATTATGAAATTACAGATTAAAAGTCGTATCATCATTATCATCATCATGTAAATTAATTTATCAATGTGAATCATTATTTTTTCTAAAGCATATCAACTTAAGGTACCTTATGTAAAAAGTTCTACCACATTTTACATGTACATGTGTAGCGAGGAAATGATTTATCGCTTATCGTTGATGTACTTGCAGTGAGACAAGTCTCTGAGGCCAACTTCTATGGCACGAAGACGCTCCCTCATAATCGGATTACTGCGGCCCTCACATAAACTTCCCGAATCTGCATAAACTATTAGTGCCTACGGTTTACAAAGACCCTTCATGTACAGTAGGGATTCTTTGACAAGTTTCGGGTTTTGACAATAGATACGAATGTATTAACTAAGTTAGCGAAAACGGAAATCGGTGGCAGCTTACAAACTCACACCAGGAACAAGTTTTCTTTAATGGTTAACCCATAGTAAATATATAGAATGACCAGTTGGGCGGGATAGGCGTGTCATATGTCCAGGACGCATAATATGCACAATGCTCACATCTCTGGCACATAATACCGCAATAAAACATCCAGCATTTTTTCATTTATTATCAACAATGTGCTTTGGGCTACTATTGAGTATTAAAATTCTTTATACATGGCAGATAGGTAATGACTAAAAATTAAAACAGAGAGACAGAGTGGGAGGAGAATCTGATGTAACCAGCACATCAGATTCTGTACGAAACTTGTCTTACTGACAAAAATCGACCGTATATCATAGAATTATCAGTTGTAAAATATCTATACTTTTATACCCATAGAATAATTAAAAACATTTTTGAACTACCTACACAAAATGACATTAATTGTTTGACATTTCCGGTGCTCACGTCACTCTCGATTTAGTATTCATATGACGTTCTGCGTGGTGCGTCAAAGGCACGGTTGTGTGCGTAATGGTTTATTTTACTAATTTAATGTATTTGTAATGTATTATTATATAAAATACTCACTTTATGCACTTCTTCTCCGTACAAAATTTTACTTTTACTTGAAATTTACTCGGAGACTATTGACACTGGACTATACCCTAGATAAAGTCTAGGTTATACCTGCCAACCAAAACGTTATACAATGTTATTAAAAGGACGGAAGTTATTGATGAATAACATATATTTTTAAAAGACAGTTACCACAAACACTGTGTTTAAATATACAGTACAGTATGGAGGTGTAATATTAGAAACATTATTTTCTGAGATTAATTATATATTATAATCATGTTTGTAAAGTATACAATTTTCAATGCGCAACTCAGACCCACGTTTCTCTAATTTTGTTATTTTTTTACAATCTACTCAGGTCATTGTACTCTGTTGGCTATTTAAATGAAAACAAAACCTACTCCAGCATGTAAATGAAACCGTTTTATCTCAACAATTATTTAACTTTCATTGCTCAGATAAATTATGAGAGCATCAAAACTTCAGCGAATAATAAAACTCGGAGCTGTGTCAACCGCGAGGTATTTACTCAGGAGTAGGCGGATGGGGTCGTTAACCCATTCTCATCAAATTATATCGTTTCTTTAGAAAAATTACTTTTTCTTTTTATAGAGGAATTTAATTTTCATTGCCAATCTTGTCTTGCTCGATTGTTTTACTTTTTATGATGATAGAATGGCTTGGATGCTTTAAAAGAAAGATTCATTTGGAGTAGTACTATTTTACGGGAGTTTCAACGTAGGTTTATAACTATAACTGAGTTACGTAGATATAGAAGGCTATTTCTGCGACACATATTTCTTCGTTCTTCTATTTCTTTTAGTTCTTCTATTTCTGTGTACTTGCTGCTGTGTTCTGGTTCAAAGGGTGTGGTAAGAGAGACACAGGTAGCCGAGGCGGTCCTCAGGACTATCAACGCATTTTTACGCACTGTCTTAAATTAATTACAGATTCCATGGGCGGCAGTGACCATTTACCATTAGGTGGACTGCATGATCGTGTGATAGCTCAATCTAATCAAATAACACTTCAATAAATAATTAGTTCTAATGTGATAGAACCTCTCACGGTTCGAATTCGGAGGCACCACCGCCACACTTACTTCTGCTTATAACTGCAGTTCTTGCGGCTGTGTTCAATTTTGAAGGATGATGAAGGATAACACGTGTACATGGGCGGCAGTGACCACTTACCATCAGATGGACAGCTAGCTCATTTGCTACCTCAAATAAAATAACACTTAAATAATTTGCGTTCCGTTGTACGTATCGTTTGGATGCTTATAACCCGTCAATTTTACTTCAAACGTGCGAACAATAACGCATTATACCTTCTCGTAGTCATTACGATTTGATAAACGATGTAACGTACTACCGCTGACGCGCATACAACGCTAAGTTAGCACCCACGACGTGATATATGAAGACGGTTTGAAGCGCAGACGGGTTCTTAGTCTTCATTTAAATATATATTATCTACATATATAAAATGCTTTAAATATCTTCTCTATATATTTTGTATGTAAGACAAAAACTAAAGAGAATAAAATAGTTTGGAAAACCTAAAAGTGCACGCCTCATAAGATTTTTTGTTCCAATGTCATGACTTAATAAATTAAATCAAGTTAATAAAATCCATTCTTATAAATCTTAACTCATCGTAATAAAAAGTATTTATTTAATAATAAATCATTATAAAAAAACTTAAAGGATTACACTGTGAGCATTGATTAGCGTTCTTCTACTCTTCAATACTATTGAATAAAATGTATCTCGATTGAAATGAAGTTTTTCATTCATGTTTTTTGATGTCAAACTGGATTGTGTAATGTACAGACCAAAGAAGATTTTGTTGGGATAATTTGATATATTTATCGATATTAGAAAACATAATACATTCTTTAATTTTTTCGTCAATGTTTATTCTATTTCTGGGTTATCGAAAGGTTCTAAGACTACGATCCCAGAAATAGACGGTTATAGACCATCTATCATGTTATTAAAAGAACGCAAGCATACAACTATGAGCGTTTTATTTTTACTTGCCACAAACCCATCTTTTACCCCACTAAGCCCTCGTGTCATGACTAAGGATTCCGAATGTCCAAATGATTTTCATTTCATTCCTTTGCGGTATTTATGGAGTGGTTCACCATTGTCATTCCCTAATTCCATTCTTTGATGCCGCAAAAAGTATTATACGACCGAAACAAACTGGCAATCAGAATTGTTATTTCCTTTGTTAGTTTTACGTTGGAAATTGAAAGAGGTTTTTGTTGCAGTTAATTAAAACTTTTCCATTGATGTTTCGATACTTGCCGTCTGTTGTCAAAAATATTTAACGATTAAACTGGTTTTGAAGCATTTTGCTAGTGGAAGTAGTTAGTCTTATTTATTTAATGAATTAATTAAACAATCTGTATTTTATTTTACAGGTAAAGTATTCGAACCTATACGTTACATAAAAAAGTCTTTATATTTATTAAAAGACAAGAGTTGGGCCTGGAATCTGAGCGAGTCGCTAGTTTATAACGTATCTGCTCAAGCGCTGGCAGTTATTGTGTTTTTATTGAATCATTGATACTTTCAGACATTTTCTGTATTATCAACAATTCGAAATTCCAAACATTACCGAATATGTTATTTTACACGCATAGTTAACGACACGCAAATATGCTTATTGACAATCAATAAAATTATCGCTTAAAATTTCGTACATTGCATCTGACATTTTTACATGATTCGCAAAATGAATGGGAATTGTCCAAAATGAATATTCATGTATCGGTTCAAAATACCGGTGGATATAATTTTGTTAATGAGATGCGGTAGCGATATTTAGTCGATAAATGGTTTAAAGTTACTGAAAATACTTTTAATAATATGGATAGTTGAAATGGTAATAGTGGTAGTGGGGATTGGTTGGGCTGTTGCTCTCGGAGCATGGTAGCTTCGGGAGTCACATGCATCGTCGGGCTGGCAGACCGGATTCGGGGTGTGCGGTGTGCGATTGCGTGGACGACATGGTGACAATTGTGGAGAGCAATGTCCCTCTTCTGCGAGGAGATGATGTCATCTTGCCTCTGGAAATTCTATCAGGATTAATTAAGACGTTTTACCATCTTAGTACTGCTTGTAGTCGTTCTTTACTACATGGGCAGAAACAAACGTCGTACTGACACGATTCATGACGGTGAGTAAAGCAGAAACGTATAACAGTGGTGCTGCTGCAGTGAAACTGCAGAAAGTTCCACTTTCAAGTAACATATTCCTACACTTTTGTGACAGATGCACTGACATCAATTCAGAGGTCAGAACTCGCGACAAAGTTTCTGTTTTCAGTACACTTGTGCATGAAAGACTTTCAAAAGCACTGCACGACACTTCTTCAAACTTCACAAATTTACGCGCCCACTAAATTTCACGTACGTATGAGTGCTCTTCATAGACACTACGAGTACGGCGAAATAATTATTTGGATTCGTAGCAAGCACGCCGGCGCTGTAAGAGTAAAATAATGAAAGAAGTTATACACGTTTTGTTCTGGTTAGAAGAGTGTGCGTCATCTATGCGATTTTTTTTTACGCCAACAATATTATTTTAATTTAAAATGCGACATTAGGAACAAATTTAGTACCTCCTTACAGTAAATTTAGTACCTCCTTACAGTACGCCTATTTTTTTCTTAGGAGCTGCATTACACAAAACGAGTGTTTGTGAGAAATCACTAGGTATAGGCATAGGTACCAACTGTTACATAAACATGTAGGTATCTCCTAACGATGGAAACAGCGGGCGTTAATAATTTAGAAATCTGTCAAGGCATTTACAAGCGGCTAAAAGAAAATCTCTCTGTGGCCAGAATTCAACCACAAAACATTACGTAAGCACGTAAAACATTAAACTGAGGTATTCGCATAAAAATACATCTATTTCCATGTCCATCACAAATAATACGAATACTTCATTTTGTTCTTTACACTTAGTCATCATCATAATACGTGAAGCAATAACTTTGGTAGGCTTTGTACGACAATTACATGGACGCAGGACTATGAAATTTGACACAGTCAACGTTTATACGGAGAAAAAGTGCAGAAAGTGAATATTTTATATAATAATACATAAATACGTTAAATTAGTAAAATAAACCATTAGGCCACACGCGCGCCACCATGCCTTTACGCACACACGTATATAGAACGTCGTTTTAATACTGAATCGAGAGTGACGTGAGCATTGGAAATGTCAAACAATGAACGTCATTTTGTGTAGTCAACATTTTTTTTTATTATTCTATTGGTAAGAATAAAAATATAAATATTGTACAACTGATAATTCTAAGATATACGATCGATTTTGGTCGACCCCTAAAATATAAATAAATAAACTGAATCTCTAGTATCGATAAAATCAAATGAAAGCAATATCTAGACAACATTTATCCCTCAGCTCCGATTGAAAGGGTGCAATCAAAACCATCAAAGGCGGGCTACAAAACTCTGTGCCGCAAACCCACCTCAATACTGTTAGTGTCGTTAGGCAGAAAATATCGTTGGCTCCTGTCGACCACGAGGTATTGACCGATCGGAATCAATTTACGTCCCTCCCCTTCAATTTAACTTCGATTTACCCGCCGGAGTTGTTCGAGAATAAAAAAGACGATCAAGCGCGAGTAGGGTTCGTGTTATTAGGTTCCGTAGCTTGCGTTCTTATGTAGATGATATATTTTAACAAGCATGCGCCTTAATTGTGCATGATACCACATAGTTAAATGTTGTGCAAATTTTCACAATCATTAAGAAATGTAAATTATACTTTTTTGTGTTTTTATTATGACCGCATTTAGTTTTTAATACATAAGAGGATTCACATTTGTTATTCCAGTTTCTCAATTTAAATAAAGATTTATTAAATCAATAAAAGTAAGACAAAACTCTATATAAATATATAAGATAAAACTCGACGAAGTTAATTCTAATAACCGAGGCAAGCTTTTAAATCATTTAATAA
>DWNJ01000355.1:0-15955 GCA_018250275.1 Udranomia eurus | reverse complement strand
AATTACGTATAAAGATTCTAATGTAATCCGACAAGGATTTATGTGCTTCACTTGAGGAGAAAGTTTGTGGTACGTTTTGGTATGTACGAGTAGATAACACGAACATTACATTACTTACATCCTTATTCGTGTTATTCAAATATCTTCAAAACTTAATCTTTTACTTACGTACGTGAGTGCTCAGCATTAGAATCTTTATACGTAATTTAGTTTATGTAAATGTAATAATACAATTTCATATTTTGTTTGCATAGTAGCTTAAACAAACAATTTGATAAGCGTTTCAATGTAGTAATCAATGTTTGATTATGCTTGCAATATTTTTAAATGATTATTAGTTTCGTTGAATTATTTATTATGTTTAGCTATGCATATATTATGCCACAAGATACAAAGGGTTTATAGTCTTTACGTTTCAAATAACTTAACAAATCAATTTTCTGATAATATAAATACCTAAGTATGAAGGGGAAAAATATTATAATTATTCACAAATCAGTTCAGGTTTAATTATTTGTAAGGTTCTTTATGTACGTATGTATTATTCATCATCGATCCCATTTTTATTTTTATTTAGTTTATTTTATAGTTTAAATAGTTTGTGTTTTGTTTGAGCACACAATACATGATGTGTGCAAAAAGGCACTGCCAAAATAATTGTATCTTAACTCGTCGTTCATTGGTTTTATAAATTATCATTTTTATAAATTTAAAATAGATTTACAATGTAATTGTCGTAGGATATTTTTATCTACGGAATAATCGATTTGCAAAAATGGATGGATGAATGGAATGCCACCCAGCTGTGACGTTGGGTGTTGTTTACCTAATTATACTTTATCTATTGGCAAAAACCTTACATTAATTCAACTTTTTTCAGGAAATCCAAACCAAGTGGCTGGACCTTCGCTAGTTATATTTGATTTGAAGACCGACCAGCTCCTCCACAGATACTATTTCAAAGTGGACGATATGAAAGAAGATTCCTTCTTCGCTAATGTTGTAAGTATTATTTTTAAGGAATGTGAACCGGTGTACCTACTATTTTACAGGTCATCGCTTTGAGAGGACACGTACCTAATCATAAGATTATGAATTATAAACCAAAACACATTTTCCTTATTGCAAGGCTCATATGCAAATTTTTAAAAAGGAATAATAACCTATATAAAATGAGTATACCTACTGAATGTATACTTTTGGAAGACTATTAGGTACTTGCACACAGTTTCTGAAGTTATTAGAACTATCTTAAATAAAAAAGTATTAAAAAAATTATAAAGTAGTCACGAGGACTGCCAACAGAAGTGAAAACTTAAAACCGTATTTTCTGTTCAACTGTTACGAAAGTTCTGTTACGAAAGTTACGTTTTTCAAACTGATTGAAATAGAATTATGAGTAAATTATATAGACAATTTTCTTAATGATACACTTTTTATTTTATTATCTTCATGTTGCTACTGAAATATAGCAGAGTATTGGTAGCTAAAACTATAGTGATTTATAACAAAATTAGCCACAATAAACAATAAAAAGAGACGACTTTTAAACAGTCAAGTGTCATTTTTAAATTCCCTTAGTGTCTCGGTATTGATTAGATTACGTTACGTTACGCGTTAGCAACGACTAAAATATTGTTTGAAAAAAATATGTATAATATGTATATGTACCATTAAATGAATAAATAGCTATTTTTAGATAGGCAAATTTGATTTGTATACTATTATTATAATTATTAGTACAGTACTTATGTAAGTCTATTTATAATAGAATTACAAAAGCATAATAATGCTTCTAAAACCCTCTAGCGGGCGAATAATGGCACTCAAAACACTAATTGATACAAAATACATGAATTCATGAAGGTAAACAAAAATAAACTATTATAGCATTATATATTTATATATTAGCATGTTGCTGACGCGAACCCATAAGGTTTCTTGTAGGTATGGTGTAAAATCGAACTTTGCGGAAGAGCTACAAAATCATCTTTAGTATTTTGATTCAAATCTCATCATGTATAGTTTTTCAAATGGTCAAAACTACTTTTAATATGATTCTATATTCTGAGATAAATCAAATACGATTTCGACCCCGTTCATACCTGTGCTGATCACAGACATATTTTTCTAGGTGGGAATCCACACTACGACCTCTAGGTTAGCAGTCAGGGTTATAATGACTAGACTAAAAGGCCGCCCAGCATATTATCTTACATGTACTTTAATAATACGACTGCCTCACTGATCAATATTAATCTGATTATAACAAACTGTACTTAATTCCAGCCACGTCAGTTATATCTTTATCTGATAAATGACATCTAATAATTAGTTTGCTCACAAAACAAATTTGTTTCGATTTTGATCAGGCGACAACGCTTTTAACTCCATCTAATATTATCACACCAAAATACAAATAACATAAATTAAAATTCATATTCATTTCATCATGACAATTGTTTGAGTGACTTTTATTATTAATAGAAATCTATTTATAATTACAGGTGGTGGATGTTGACGAGAACAGTTGTGACAATGCCTTCGCTTATGTCCCCGATCTGGGAGGCTACGGTGTGGTGGTCTACAGTCTGAAACAGGATGATTCTTGGCGCGTGGCTCATCATTACTTCCACTTCGAGCCTTTGGCCGGCGCGTACAATGTTGGTGGCGTGCGCTTCCAGTGGACCGACGGAGTGTTCGGCCTAGCGCTGTCCGAGCCCAGAGAGAATGGGTGAGTGGGTCACGTAAAGTATGTGTAGTGTACTTAGACCTTGATTAAATGCGTTTTGTGAATATTCAATTGAAACGAACGTGCTCCCGTTACGCTCGACAATCCAATATTATGTCATTGTTAATAATATAATTTATTCTATGTCATGGTATTGTTATTAACAATGAAAAGGCGAGTGTGAAAAAATGCTTCCCAATTTTTTGTTACATTCAAATCAAAGAGATGGTCAAGCGTACGTACAAGATACTTATAAACAGATACTGGTTATTTTGACAATGACCTGAAAAGAATATCGCTTGACCCAAGACAAGGTTGCGACTAAGTGATCTCGATTTATTTTGTGGATCCGTACATAAATGAAGATGTTGCGTTTATTACAGGTTCCGAACCATGTTCTTCCACGCGTTTTCGAGTACGAAAGAGTTTTGTGTGTCCACCGAGCTGCTACGCAATTACACACACATCGACAAAACCGAAGCATTCCACGACTTCAAGGTTTGAATACTAATATCTTAATGCCGTTGAGCTTATGAAACTTGCATATATAAGCCAATCGAAGGTACTGAGTTAGTAGAAGCACTCTATCAAGGACTAAGAATAAGCTGTATTTACTTTGCGGTTATGGATAACATGCTTTGTGACAAATGATCGATTTTATAAATTCGAGATGCATTAGCACTTTAATAGAGGCTAGGATTTTTTAACACATGACCTTTATGATAAAGAAAAACAAACGTGCTCTGTTTAAAGCCTTTCATATCTCCTATATATTAATTTTGTGTTACAATAAATTTTGTAATTTTCAGTTGCTGGGAGACAGAGGAGAGCGCACACAGGCTTCAGCCAGTTTCTACGACCCTAAAACACATGTTCTCTTCTACACACAGGTAAGTTGTTTACCTGTTCAGTTCTTGTTTATCTAATAATATAATAAGTAGGGGAAACTTCCCCGGTACCGGATACTTGACGTATTTTAAGAATTACAGTAAAGTATTTTCTTGTTTTGAAAAATTCTTACTGTCTGTCTAAAAATTCTACTTACACATTGTCTATTATGAATCAGTTAAAAAAATCTACAAATATTGACAAATTAGAAACAACAGTCGACATTAATGATAATAAATAGCATTACATACTTTAAATAGATTTTATAGACATCGAAAAGCTACTCAGAACAAAAATTTTACTTACCTTAGATGTTACGCTACTTTCTACGGTAAATTAAGCAGCACTAATCTCCTATTTTACTCACGTCATACTTCATTTAGCGAGAGGTTTTTGATGGCCAGTTAAATAATAAAAAAACACGTCCGAGCTTAGGGACTACTCTCTAACTATTATAAAGGTCTACATATCTGTGTAGTTCTTTGGTATATTAGTGGAAAATCACGATAGTCAATAACGATTAGGTATAAAGATAACCTTAATAACGATTAGTCACTAACGATTCTACTTCATGGATTGCAAAAGAAAATTATTTTTATGTCTATAAAAGCACTAAGGGTGGGTGGCACAAATACTTAAAGTCCATACGATTATAATCACACAATCACCTTTGTACCTACCGAATATTGGCTTTTATCACTTTACACAATTTTTAATTTCTCCCGTCCCGACAAAATATGTTCAAAGCTTTATTCAAGTTGATACGGAAAATACCTAGTGAATTTCTATGCCATATATTATGTATTCACGATTATAAAAAATGCATACATAACATAAATCTCTTTTGTTGTTTGTCTTTATTCGCTTATCCTAAACCATTTTCATAGTCTAATGATGCCAATTGTATCTTAAAGAATTTAATATTGAGTTGCGTAATCAAGGTACACAATAGACAATCATTCAAGTAATTATTCATTTCATAAGACTTGCTGTTGTTTTTTAAATAAATGCTATAATAATGGAACAAGATCCTTAGATAACGTTTGAAAAAAAAATGTCGGCATCTTTGTTTTAAATGTCAACACAGTAGGTAATAGAGGTTATGCAACTATTTTATGATCATTAAATAGCATACTTAAATTTTAGGTCACACTATTAATTTTCATATTTTTACCTACTGGAAATAACTAATGAGCTGGCATTTAACTATATTATTAAGGTAAGAAATACATTATACGAGCTTAGAAGAAGAAGAAAGAAGAATTTACTTCGTCAAAATAGATGATAAAATGCTACTGTATCTATTAATCCTGAGTTATAGAAAAAATTACAACGATATAATTTTATTAAAATATTATTATATTATTAGTATATAAATTATTTATTTATGACAATCGTGTTACAACATTTTTAATGACACTTGAAACCTTATTAGACCATACGATATTGCGTGGTGTGATGACAGTTAGCCAGTCTATTTAGTCTGCTGGACTGGGTTCGCCCGCGTTACTTAGACAGACTGAATATCGCGTGGTCCAATAGGTTCTTTACGTTATGTTACACATTTCACGAGATAACTTGAGATTGACGACATTGGGTTTGTGAATTTTTTTCTTTAAAATGCTAACAATGAATGGTTTCAACCAGTGTTGGTTGTAATTTCGATATCTCAGCCAAAGCATCTGTAACTTGATTTGAATAAATTGCCAAGTTATTCCGATACAAAGATTAAATTACCTGTAGTCATAACACTTAAAACGCTTTCAAAAGATGTGATAGCAGCTGTCTTATTTATTTTCAGGTTAACCGGGATGGCGTGGGCTGCTGGAACTCAAAAAAACCATACACACCCGAAAACAATCCTCTGATTTTCAATGATACCGTGCTCTTTGAGTTTCCAAATGACTTGAAGGTATGGTTTTTGTAGAACATATACATCGACTGTTCAAAGTTGTTCTAAATATTTCTGTGTGAGATATGATATGAAATTATATACTAATGCACAGCTACATAATGTAATGTAGGCACCAAATCGCAACAGTAATTAGAATTAGGCTCGTTGTTCAACATAAAGGTGTAGTAACTCAAGTAATAAGATTCCCATAATGTTAGCGTGTTTTTATAATAGTAAGGTATCAAACGAGCATGTAGTCCACCTGATTGTGAGTGACCACTGCCGCCCATGGACTTCTGTAATCAAGCCAAAACAGGAATCAAGATCTTTCTTAGGTCGACCACAAATGCGATGCTACCCCTGAAGACTAAGTTGGAATGTTAGGGTGAAGTGGGTCCACACATTTTAAGTCAGATCACAGCAGCAAGAACATTGCTCTCAAACGGCAGTAGTAAGTGTTGCGGTGGTGCTTCCGGAATCGAATCACGAAATGTTCTACCACAATAGCGTAAACACAAGGTGTCGCGTTTTAAAATACATTTAAATACATTATTTTGCGAATTTTGGTCAAGGATAACAACATGGTTGCATCCAAAAATATTTTATCGAAATTAAAAAAGAATACGACATTTATCAAGCAATACATTATACTAATTATTCGTACTATAATTGTATGTATTACTGAAAAAAACCAGTTCGAAATTAATCCAAAGTTAAAAAACGAATAAAGACTCTAAATCTGCAGGTTATAGTCTGAAGACATTTCCTAAATACAAAATAGTTGCCTGACTTTAAATTTTACTTGCCACATTAGTGCAGGGTGATATTGATTATCTCCCATGGTTGTGGAAAGTTTGGTCCAGAAGTGGGAATTAATAGGATCTGCTGCCAATTTTTTTAGCTGAGTGCAAGTAAAATGTGGTAATATTTAGTATAGTAGTATAGTTAAGTAGAAGTAGAAAGTTACAAAATATCATAATTGGAAAAATAATCTAAAATAGCATGTAATAAACAGTAAATGTATAATGTAAATTATTTGTATTAAACAGGTGGATAGTGAAGACACTTTGTGGGTGCTCAGCGACAGGCTGCCGAGGTTTATCTACAAGTCTCTCAACTCCAATGAAGTCAACTATAGGATATTCAGCATAAAAGTCGCCGATGCAATTGCTGGATCTACTTGCCAGTGAGAACTTCCAGATCATGGATAATTGACGGAAAAAGCCACTCGAGTTTAAGAAGAAACTGAAACAAGTTATGACATTCGCCATAACTAACTGATTATATAAAAATACAAGAAATAAGCACTTACGCATTAATATTGTAAGTGTACAATAGTTACGTCCATTAAAAACGTGTAAAGGCAACAATATAAGAATACGCCTGCAACAATTCAATCCAATTAATGCATTTATTAATTACAAATACATACTTACCTACTTACCATTGTAATTAAATCAAGTTATAGTTTACATTGTTAACTATGTATGTGATGTGAGCATTATAAAAAGAGATTACACGAAAGATTATGGGGAAATCAGCATTATCAAATGTTTAGTGTAAGATAG
Organism: Udranomia eurus; assembly: GCA_018250275.1. Classification (NCBI taxonomy): domain Eukaryota; kingdom Metazoa; phylum Arthropoda; class Insecta; order Lepidoptera; family Hesperiidae; genus Udranomia; species Udranomia eurus. Next base: position 8,874 of record DWNJ01000355.1, on the reverse strand, counting down.
GATTAATCTATTCATACTCTTCGCGCAACTATTACCTTTTATACATACTGTACATAATGTATCATTTACGGATTTGTTTGAACTAGAGATCGCTTAGCGGTCGACAAAAATCGACCGCCTATCATAGAATTATCAGTTGTAAACTATCTATACTTTTATACATATATAGAATAAATAAAAATATTTTTTACTATACAACATAACATTGTTTCACATTTCCGACGCTCACGTCACTCTCGATTCAGTATTCAAATGTCACGTGTGAGCGTCAAAGGCATGGTTGTGCGTAATTGTTTCTTTTAGTAATTTAATGCATTACTGATGTATTATTATATAAAATATTGTCTCTCGGCACTTCTTCAACGTCGAAACTTTGACTGTGCCAAATTTCATACTCCTCCGTTCGTGTAATTATCATAAAAATCGAATCGAGTCCAAGAGAACTTCCTTCTCAAATATAAAAAAGATGAGACGACGACAACCAAGGGGATCGATTTTTCCGCGTATTATTCTATTGTAGGAATACTAGCACATACATTTTGGAATATTTGGGCAAACGTCTCTGTGGAAAGTGTAAAGCGAAACAGTAGATATTGAATTATAGGAGAGCCCTAATTTTGTTATCCTTATAATTTGCACTTCTTCACCTCCAAATTTTCTAAGAGTAATGTCTTGTCAAATATCACCGTTCATGTCAAACTCGTCTTATTAATATATAGTCTATAATATGAGTAGTATAACAAAAAATAGACTTTACTCTTTACGTATTCAATAATTTAAAGTTACCGATTTACCTGATTTTGTATGTATTTTATTGTCGTTGATGATGTGCTCGTATGTTACCTATATCCAAAACAAATTATTTACTATTTACCTATATTTTTACATTGGCTAATTAAACATGTATCCTAAGGTATTATACAAATAGTAAAAATGTTTTCTTCCATATTAAAAATCATCATTTTAAACAATTATAACTCATTATATCTAATCTTTTAAATTTAGTAGAAAATAACTATATTATAACTCATACAGTTATTTTCTACTAAATTTAAAAGTATGATTATACATCACTATCTACTTTAATTACTTTAGTTACATATAACAATAAAATAATATTGTTAATATTTATAATGTCACCAACGCCGTTTTTCTAATTTGACAGGCAGTTAATGTATAAAGCATTAAGACCATCTCTATACATTTACTTTATGTATAGTTCAAAAGATTAAATAACCATTAAATGATCTCTTTATATTCTTTTATCTGTTTATTAAACAACAAAACATCTAATTCATTGATAACATTGTTTACCAATATGTGTAATATTTACATACTACAATAATACATAATAAGTGTGTGCATCCGAGTATCCACCCGTACAAGTTAATTTTATTTCAACTTAAGTAGAATTGTTATTTATTAATTTTATACTCGTTTACAACATTTCTTATAAATATCCGTATGTTACAATCGATACATTTCCAAAAACGTACAATAGAAAAACTGATGCGTTTTTGTTAAAATGTATATACCTACTACATATCTAAGGCAGATTTTATTTTTAATAGTCTATAAAATGTATGCTTCCTACGTTGTAAAAATTAAAAAAATTAAACATAATTGTGTGTGTTGTTCATTCGTTTACTTATAGTGTGGTTTTCCTCTATATCTTCAAATGAAGTTTAGTTAGACCGCCAAGAGACTAAATTTCTCAGAAACATGTCTAATGTCACAGTATACATACTTCTATATATTATCAAAGATTCATTTCAGTTCAGACTCTGTTCCCTATGTGTGCCTGTATGTTACCTACATGCTTACTGCTACATGCTACATGGGTACATGAAACTGGGGAATCCATCCTCAAGTTACTACGAGAGTACGAGTAGTCCTTTATTACGGGAGAGTTAACTAAACATTGCATTGAACCGTTTAAAACCGTATAAACTTCTATTATAATCAAACAGTAGATTTCAATTTATACATAATTTCGGTTTGTCAAAAAGTAAAGTTTAACAACAATAGAAACACAAAAACGGGATACATGCATTTCTGCTTTATTAATGGTAAATTTTGTTCACATATGCGTATTGTTTCTTATTAAAAGAGACCTCGTAAATAACGGTATCGAGCACTACACTTGCACTATCGCAATTTTTTATCAGGTTTCTTGTAAAGTCCTTTTTAAAATCAGGTAGTAATCGATCTCGCACGCGAACAAAAAACAAGTTACATATAAGCAATGCAGGTAATTATCGGAATAACATGGTACATTCTAATAGCACTAATAGCACTAATAGTGCCAATTTCAATTACAAATACATTGAGGTGGTGGTCGCGTTTTTGTGTGAGTAGTCAGTATTATTTTCTTTCTTATCAACCAACGAGAATTACCGTTTCTGTATAATGAGTGGAGTGTCTTTAATGATACTGATGCTGATAACTTGTTTAACGTCGGTTTTATTACGGCGCATTGGGTTATAGACTACCATTCACGGATTGCCGTTCGAGGACTGAGTACGCATTTACGGAACATATTTACAACCTGCTGAGAAATGGCGCCAAAATACAAGACAGAAAAAGTAGGCATCGTTGGAAGGTAAGACGTTTTGTTTCACTTTTAATATATTCATATTTTCGTAAGTAAACATTTTAATGCAAGAAGCCCTAGGTGACTTGCGAATAATAACGTGGCAGACGAATACCGTAATGTATTTCCCAGGATATTTAAGATAGCAGTCACATCTGAAATATGCTTGTAAAGGGGCAAGTCCCTAGATTATTGCGGAACAAAAGGACGTTATAATCCGAAATAAAGTTTTAGTGTGTTAAAAAAGTCTTTCGTTTATTTCTTGCGATACAGATGCAAATGAATTGTTGAGTGACCTCCACCTACATAGCTTGTTATTAGGTATTTATTGAACAACGTCATGCCGGCGTCGCAGGTTACGGAATTGCAAAGTGCAAGGAGGTTTTATATGAACATCTAGTATTTATAGTAAATTATTACGGGGTGGAAAGAACATGAGAAATATAACACAAACGTAGAGTAATAAGTATAATTAACTACATAGTAACGTAGGATTAATACCGTTATATTGCTACACAATATTGCAAAATACAGAGTTAACCTTGTAGGTAACGACTATTCACAATTGGTTTTGTGCAAAATTGTGTCCTCATAATATACTCGTATGTATTATGCCGACAACTTACAATCAACAACAGCACGTTCATCTAAGTTCCAATTTGACATGTATTTATAGACGGGGTATAGTGTCCACTGTCAAGAATTTGAATGCTTATATTATAAATGTCATATAAGATATTTTATTTTGGAATGCTGCTGCAGTAAATACAAAAACAACTACAAACTCAAGTACCTTACGATATGAATTTCTAAAAATTCATGATAAATAATCAAAAATTTTAATAGGAAAGTAAAAAATCTGCGAAAGATATCCTTTAGAATAAAAATAAAATGTAATAATTATGTTACTTCGCGTTTGACATTTATCATTTTTAAGAAAAAATAGGTAGACAGTTTAGTAAATAATCCCAATTCTATTTGTAAGGTGAGGTAACTTTATTTAGTCAGTGTCCTCACAATTTTTCCTGGTATATTCTGGTACCTACAATAAGTAATACATACTAGTACTAGGTGCTATGGCCAATACATAATTATCACATAGTTTTATTCCTTATATTATAAAATATAAGGAATAAAACTATATAAATAATTATCTATATATATAATATCTAGCATTACATTCAAGCAGAGTAAAATGTGAATATGTTTTTATTTATTTTATTCACCTAAATATGGTGGAACAGAATATACTGAGATAGGACGGGCAATACTAGTTTTTTTTAGATTTGTACTGTACTATCACATAAAATCACTGGAATATTTTCCTTCCTCTAATCGAACGTGGAGTCGGAAAAGGTTACCTCGATAACCTCATATCAAAAACATTAAATGTTTACAACATTACATAATTCCTTATCAACCCGAAAGAAAAAAAATTACTTTTGTTATATCATATACAACATCAAGCAATACTATGTAAATAATATAAATCAATTGGAGACTACATAATTATGGGTTATTAAACCCAATATATGTATATTTATACCAACAGACAGGGGTCAAAGATTTTATTAAAATGAAAGCCACAATTAATTTAAGAAGCCAAATTAGTCTTTCACAGATATATTGGTACATTGTATGTGAATACCAGTTACCATTATTGAACACTACCATCTGTAAAAAATCAAAAGTTCAATAGAAAATATATATATATATATATTACATTTTTTTAATGATAAATTCCAGTGGACTCATTGGTCGTTCTTGGGCCATGCTGTTTGCGTCCGTCGGCTACCAAGTGACGATTTTTGATATAATTCCGAAGCAAGTATCAGACGCACTTGCTGACATCGAAGTACAATTGAAGATTTTGCAGAAAGACGGTCTTCTGCGAGGAACTCTTAACGCTGATGAGCAATTTAAATGCATTAAAGGTAAATTTGGCAAGAATACTATTTTTCAAGATACACTTATGATGGCTTGAACTCTGTTACTTTTAAAGCAAGTTTGATTTTTAGTTGGAAGAAATGTGAATTTAGAAATAAAGGGTCTGGCTTTTCGTATACTTAACAAACACTGACAATGTAGGTTGTTTTTTTAATTGGTTAAGAATCGACAACCCCTTTTAAAATGGATCTACAATTTTCAGGGTTTATTTTATTTTAAAATATTTTCCCAAGCAAGTTATCCCGGTCTACGCTTAAAACATTTTGCACAATATACTCGTATGAGTAACTCAGATGAGATATGAGATGACTGATCACATCACAATCACTATAACATAATATACTCGTAGAAATATATTCGGCAATGAGTTTATTGATGTCACTGCATAATTATCATATCAACACATAATTTGACACCTTATTTACATGTGGGTTACTTACTATCTTTTTAAAACAAACAGATAAAAATGGAAATTTAAAATTTTGAACTAAATACATAATAAATACGTTACGATAATTAGATACATTATAACAAATATTTAAACTAAAGTTAAACACATCGTTTCACTAAAATAATAAGTCGATGTAAAGACAATATTTTGTCTGCCTTATAAAATTGGTTTAACACTTATGTTCTTGTTTGAATGGCGTGCAATCAATTCTGGGTGCATTTCCAATGAAACCAATTAGATCAATTGGTTCAAGCAAATGTTTGAATTACTTGGAAAATTCTTCGATAACATTATATAGCAAACCTTACTTTGTAGACCTATATATGATCTAAATAGTAGCTTATAGTAGTGAGTACATGAGTGCACTATGTCTAGATTAGCAACTATTTGTAGAATTTATGTACCCTCATTTATCGTAATCAGACCTAAGTGGTATTAGTGCAGATTCTTATCATTTTATAGCGATAACAATCACTCAGGAATCTTAAACTGCACTACCCATTTACATACACCAAACGTAAATTACTATGTTTATTGTTTGTTATGAGTTTTTAAGCGTATCATACTAATCATAGTTTAAGTATGTTTTTGTATATTTATATATATTGTCTCACCAGTAGCAATAAAACCTTAATTTAAAACCTTGTACCGATTAATTTCTATTCTATTATAGATTTTTCTTACGTATTTTACTTTTTGATAATACATATAAATGAAGTATACTTCATTACATCAAATGCCGTGCCTAATAATTTAGGTAATTAAAACATAATTTCAGGCTCTTCAGACCTGGCATCTGCGGTCAAAGGCGCAGTATTTGTGCAAGAATGCGTCCCTGAGAGCCTAGAATTAAAGAAGAAAGTTTTCCAAGATTTGGATAAAGTTGTAGACGATATTACAATCCTGTCTAGTTCAACGAGTACTACTCTACCTTCTCTGTTCTCCGAAGGGATGAAACACAAATCCCAGGTATTTACTAAATTAAAATTAGTCTCTTGATAAAACGAAAAAATATGTGATAAATAAATTAATGTAATGAGAGTAATTTATTAGATTTCCGTAAGTAAAATTAATTTAATGGAGTCATGACGACTACACATACGGTCATTCACAGTAGGAGAGAACTGTGTTTTGTCCGAATTTTAATACAAGTACGGCCAGGTTGCTTCAGTAAATAAATACATCATAACAAAACATATACATATGAACACGTAGATAAGTTTCTCTGTATCTTTTGGCCAGTAACTCTTTTGTCCTAACCTACTCGTATTTCTTTTCGGTTTGAATATACATAAATATAAATATAAACATAATAGCCTTAGTTGTGCTTGTTTGGTGATGTTCTTTACAACTAATGTCGGTATTAACAAATACCCCGTCTTGTACAAAGAAAAGACTACTTAATTATAAAATATAGCATTTTATAACGTTAAGAAAACAATCATTTTCAGGTTATCGTGTCCCACCCAGTAAATCCTCCTTACTACGTCCCGTTAGTAGAAGTAGTACCCGCCCCGTGGACAAAGCCGGAAGTGGCGAAAAAAACAAGAGAAATTATGATAGAAATCGGACAAGAACCGGTATCTCTGTCGCGGGAAATTGATGGTTTTGTGCTCAATCGCATCCAGTAAGTAATCATCGACTATAAAATAGTAAAAACCATTCGACACGGTTTTTTTTATCTGGTGGCTGCTGGCTTTTGGAGAGCAGAACTACATTCTCTTTTAGAGAATGAAGTTCTCTGGTCAGATAGTGATCATTATTGACTATAGAATTTTATAATTAACCCCAGACATTTTAAATTTAAATTCTTTTTAAGATCTAAAACAAAAGCGTTACTTCGCCTGAGATGTCAATAGGAAAACCTTCGCCTTAATTCATCCTTCAAATGACAACAAAGACCGACATTGCTGTTATGAAGGTAGGAACATGTATATTTCGGTACTTAGGTACTAGGTTATTTTTGTTATTTTCAGGTACGCTATATTGAATGAAGTATGGCGCTTAGTAGCAGACGGTGTCGTGAATGTGGAGGACATTGACAAGGTTATATCGGAAGGTCTAGGCATGCGATATGCCTTCCTAGGATCGCTGGAAACCGCACACCTTAATGCTGAGGGAATGAAAAGCTATATTGAACGGTATGAATACGTATTCCACACACAATTATTCTCCGAACCCAATGTATCATGTGAATTTATAGAAATTCTAGGCTAACAAAAATCGAGAAAACTAGTTTGTTGCATGAGAAGATGAGATTAGTATCCAATAGTGAGATGTATATTTAAGTTTTAACTCATGATTGCTCATAGTAATTATTACTCGATTGTTAAACAATTACAGGACACAAAGTATAGGTTCTGAATGTAAATAATTAATAATAAATAAATAGATAATGTGTTCTAACGGCAATTACAGATACGGAGAAACAATCCACAGCGTTAGTAAAACTATGGGCGAGATACCTCGGATGACGCAAAGTACAAGTGCGGCCTCTATCTGCGAACAATTGAACCAGATGGTTCCACTAGAACGCTTACCAGAGCGACGCTCATGGCGAGACGCTTGCCTTACGCGTCTCTCGCTTTTGAAGAAGGAAATGAACGCCAAATATAAGAAGTGAATTTTATTAAAACAAATCCAAATGTACTCATGTCACATATATTTAAACTAATAAATCGTAAAAACACTGAAGCTTATTTTTCTTGATATTTTATATATTTGGCAATATATATTATACGTTACGTATGTAATAAAATTCATAATTATGAAAGATAACTGATTTATTTAATAGCATACTATTTTCCTTTTTTAACTTTGGCGCCAAATTTATATTGATAACTGACAGATGAGACTGACAGTAACTTGACGTTTGTTTTCTCTCTTTTATGGCAGTGGCGCATTCACGCTCAGCCAACGGCAAGTATCTTGACGTTATTAACGTTTTATAAGTACGGAAGCCGTCATATATGGGAGACGGACTGCAAACATTTCCGAAGGCATTTTATTATAGTCAGAGACGGCCTTGCTCCATATGTTTACTTCGTATTAGTTAAACATGACTGAGGATTAAAAAAGTATCCAACAAAATGCTACTTATAAAAATATAAAATCAGCGACTAGATCTAGATCAATAGTAAAGCGCTCTATTCTATCTCCATCCCGGCTGACTGACTGATGGGACATTCTACGGACCGCGGGTTTGTACACCGGCTTGGCTCCGCAGAGACCTGTAGTCTCGAGGTAACTCTTTTTACCCGGGCAATTCTCAAAGGGACTACGGCCCTCGGTGATGTGTTCCCGCCGTCCATCCCGGATGTACGTTGGCCTAAGTCCACAATACTGGACGTATTTCAAGTGTTACCAGAACAAAAGCATACGTTTGTTATGGTAGATTCCTATTTTTGACGATAATAAACTAATATAACGATATTAAAATAATAATCTAAATAATTAAAAATCAATTCACATTTTGCAATATATATTATATTTAAGGTTTTGATTTGAATTTCGTAGCCAACATACCAACAAAACGTAGTGATCTTCTACCCGATTTCCCGAGTAAGTATGACGTACGTCAGTCCTCAGCTGGTTGTGGGCGATTTTATTGGATGAAAAATGGATCCAGTCGGTCCAGCGAGCAGTTAATAATGTTTATCGAAGTTTTTCTAACCTATTGACTATCGGTATCGGGCAACGTGCATGACCTTGGCGAGCTGTACAGCAAGGTGAATAATGTATAGAGCCCTTTACGTCGATAAATAATTATTGTTAAAGAGGTAGATAGGTTAAGTAGATATGAAATTCACATTAGGTGACTACCTACCTATTGAGACTTCCATGTCTTGTGTCCGAATAAATTTATTATGAAAAATTAAATGTA
>DWNJ01000354.1:0-15965 GCA_018250275.1 Udranomia eurus | reverse complement strand
ACTATTTTGACGCAAATGACGATCATTAGTATTGAATGTCCGATTTTGATCATCTACTTTTGCCGTTGACTGTACTACACTGGTTATTTTGACCAAAGATGAAGTATTAAGAAAGTAGGTTTATTTTAGAACGTTCATGTTATACGCAAACCTCAACATTTAAAACCCCTCTGTAACAGAGTCATTACTTCTGCCTCGATAATTCTTGACTATGCAACTAATTCACTTCGTGTTAACTAAGTATTATTAGATATTCTATTCAGAAGGAAAAAAAAATTACATTCAATTAATCTTTTACTGTCCCTGGGCTGCGTTGTACTGATCACGAGTTCTCAGAAGGGACTCACTATGACAACAATTTATGAGAATGCTAAGATAGATTACTAAGATTATGGCACATACATTATTTATTATGTTCTGACTTCATGAAAGCACTAACATGTTAAATGTATCTAAAATTCTAGGTTAATATAAGGATTATATCTATCACTAATTGATCCGGGACTTCGTTCTCGTTACTTATTATATTAATAAAGATTTTAAGATAAATGTATGCGTTTATCATCAACTTTTTACCCATGTTTTGATTAACGGATTAGAAAAAGCGGTTATTGTGACTTAACTATATTAGTTAAACATATCCTCGCGGACTTTTTCCGTAGATAAATATGAGAACTATAAACATATACTAGCTAGACATTTTTGTATCATGGATAGTTTTCCCAGTCCCCCAAATGTTGGGTGTACGTTATTGCAACTTCGGTATTGATCTCTATTTTTTTAAATAAAATATGCCTACGTTACTCGCTGATAATGTAGCTTTCTATAAGTGAAAGAATTTTTTAAAACGGCTCCATAGTTTGAGTTTATCCATTACAGACAATCAAATCTTTAAAGCTTTACATACCTATACTCGTATATACTAATATTATTAGTATAAAGCGTTGTTATCAACCCTCCAATTATACCAAACACTTTCGCATGTTTATTTCTGGCCTCCGTGGGAGTGGCTCTTACGTCACAATTGTTGTAACAAACGTATAAAATTTGTAGTAATTGTGTATTATATAGCAACAGTCTACTTTTATCGAACATCCAAAAGTTTATTTTAATGTAACATCGAGTACAAGATACGACATTCTGAACTTAACTTGAAAATCCTCATTCCTTGCCAAGTCTACCTTGCTTCGAAGACCGACTGTGTTATTACTTGTAATTTAAGTTTACTGCGGATGTGTTAAGGTTTATTTTAAGTCGTATCTGTGTTGTTTAATAGCGTTTCGTTTTTGTGAGCACAGTTGCCGAGACGGTCAGGTGACTGGCATACGTGTCTGCTGGCGCCTTTTCAAATGAATCGTATTCTTGGAGCTGCATACATGCACCGGTTGCGTCTGTGTGGTTTCTGCATAGCTACAACCAGTTACGTGCACGTATACGAACACGCCTACTATCTTGGTATGTGTGCGTCCGAAGGTGTACTTGTGTTCAACATGGAGGTCATACTGGTAGAGATTGGAACACAAAGTCAATATAAACGTTTTTTATGAATCGTTCGGTTAGTTAACATTTATTAGGCGGGTTTCACTCGCTACATGCGATTGTTTATCATGGTTTATTTTCAGCGGTGCGGTCATTTGATGCAGTGAGAATTTCCACGGAATTCCTATGTTTGCATGCTATGACGAAGTTAGGCTTAAATATTCAGATTCTACGTATATACCCCCGTCTACATTCAACCGGTAGACAAGGGCGGAAAATTGTTGTAATTATTTAAACATATTGATCAAAGTAAATTATCGATTTTAAATTATTCATATTAAATTTGTTTTTCTCAACAGCAGCAGTCTCTCAACAGTACTGTACATGTACTATAATAAAGCATACAGAATGATGGACGTCCTGATCTATATATTTACATAATACTTATCTGTACGAGTTTTCATGTTATTCGCAATTAATCAGAAAGTAAAAATCAAAATATAATATTTTGTTGATGTTTGTAAAGAGTAAACATCATTGACATTATAGAATCCACTTGTACAATTGCTTGCAGATACTTATATACTATGTTGTAAATTTATGGCAGGAAGTCGTGAGAACGAACAAACTTAAGCTCACGACTTCCTATCTTAATAATCAGAAATCGGATACCTACTTCTGGTTCAATCTGTTTGTCATATTTTTTGTAAAGGATTTGCACACATTATTTACAGTATGTGACCTTACATTATGGAAAAAAGTATGACTTCACAGTACAAAACTACTTATTTGTGTGTTGCTGGATCTTTTTTCCTATAATATATTTATTTCCTGGAACTCTTGATGAATACGTTAATAACCAATTAACGTAATGATAATATATTTATATTTTTTAATCATAATGCTTACTTGCAGGCAATTAACCTCAAATTCTAGCATCAATCATGAGCGAGTGGTTACGTTATGAAAGAACCCCGCCAAATTCAAGTCTAGCTTCAATAGTTTACGCTCGGCGATGATGAACACTCGAAACAAACTGTTTTGTATTATTTCTACCCATTTCATATCAATAAGTTAAATTAATTTTCTTTTTCAATTCACGCGTCGTCAAACAAGCATGTTAAATTTTATAATTTAACATGAACACTCATTATCTATTTGTTACACATGTAGCCTTTCTCGCACTGGTACAAGAAGCGCGTCCAGAAATTTGAAAATAGCAAACGATGATTGTCATTTGTATCTTAGTTATTACGTAACATACTTGTATGCCGTTCTTGAAATCGAATAACAACCTTGGTAGAGCCTAGAACACAAATGTTGCATGACGTCAATAAAATTATTGACGCAAATGGTCCACCACGGACTAATGCATCTTTATTACTGTCAATTACATTTTTCGTGAACTTTTCGGGCCAATTGACCCTCGTTGTGCGGCGCGCGTGAGCTCCGTCACACACTACGCCAAGAAGTTAAGCAAGTATCGAGACATCATGGTGTCGCACTATACTCAGACGGAATGAATTTATGATCACTATTTCTATTCAAGCAACGGAGGGTAAGATCCGTCTAACTCTAAACGTGAGTTGTAGAGTTTGAAATTCGTCATAATTATATCTTAGCGTAACAAACTTGAACGTCTTGTATGTAGGTAGACAACTGCCACACCCCCTTAATTTTTTTATATTAGTTATAAACGAATTGAGAATTTAGTGTTTTATAGATACCTACATAATAACACACGATGTTTTTGCAATAATATTTATTTTACAGCAGCTTCATAAAGATAAATAGCTTTTTTACGGTTACGAGTAAAAACTAATAAATATTATTAACATCTAAGTGGAATCGACATTGGTCGTTCACTTAGGTAAACACTTCATATTGTAATATATGTGCATAAGTTTATCAAAAATATATCTTCTTGGATTTTATGAAAAAAGTAACATACCTACACACAAGCCAATTTGTTTAAATGTAACATACATTGTGATTTTGTAGTAAATTTAATGTGTAAAGACTTGCTTCAATGGAAATACAGGTATCCAGCGCGCAGTTTATTCACTAAAACTTTTTCGTCCAAAGGAGTAATAACTTGAGCTAGGACAAGTGCATGCCAGTGTGTTTTCACGTGTTCGAAGGTACATGTTACCGCTGCTCTTATTCTGCAATTTGCACACTTATATTCACAATAATAGGCAATAAACGTTCCTTCAGACCTTCGGATAGTTTAAATCAGCTCAGGACGCAGAGCAGACGAGAGATAGCACTGTTAAACTATACAGTGCGCACCATTTTTTTAACATTGAGGTAGCCAACGGGCAGGCCATATCGTTGTGAGGGGGACCACTTACAACCATGTGGCCTGGCTAGCCATGGACATCATAACTAATCCGAGACAAGGGCAAAGTTCTACCTACGATCGACCACATGCATTGTTACCCTTGCGAATTATGTATAAATGGCTCGGTAAAATGTCTCTCCTTTTTCAAACCCTTTATGTTAGCATCCGGCAGGCCGAACACTACTGTTATAAGACAGAAATGGGTGTGGCAGTGGAGCCTCCAGAATCGAACGCGGTATGTTTTACCTACTTTGTGGATGGATATAATAATGCTGGTTACACAATGAATAAAAACACTGCTGTTACAAGAAAGAAGTGGGTGTGGCAGTGCAGCTCTCGGAGTCGAACACGAAATGTTTTATCTATTTTGTGGTTCGATATAATAATTCTGGTTACATAATAAATGCAGCAAAAAATACATGTTTTATTATTCACGTTTGCGGTTAGAATGGAACGCGGTTTTTAATGCCTATCCACCTAACATAGACCGTGTCGGATATCCTCAAGGCCATATACCATTCAATCACGTGTATACTGAAATAGCATCAGGTAATAGATTTGATACACACTACATTTTATAGCGACATGTAGCACTAATTATAAATAAAAAATTTAATTAATCATTCCATTCAGAATTTTATTTGCTTTGTAACAATACCGATGCAATTGTAATAATAATATATAGCGAACTTATATTTCATTACACCTTTTATTGTATTCAAGTATTATTTATCGATCAAATAGTAATTCAACCTAGGCTACTGCCATGAATCTTTAGCCAAGTACGTCATGTTATTCAACTGAATTTTATATTTACCTCCTATTTGCTCACCCGTCATTTAGATAATTCTTTAAATAGGCGTAGAGATAAAATGAGACTTCATGACATCTAAATACACACACCTGCATGAAACAATTGAAATTATGGTGAAACAATGAGTTAACTTTGCATCTTCTCACCGTCCAATATTACATAAACCGAGAGTAAAAATGTGGTCTAGTATACTATACTATACGAATATTCTTGTGTAAATATCATACGAAATTATAACTCGCTATATCATTATATTGTGTGCTTGTAGTCACGTTATGGCACCGCAATATCGTATGACGTCCGGGGGCTTGGTAGAGCCCGCCAATCAGAGACTGCCACCGGCTGAACGCGTCAGTGCAGGAAAATGTAAAGCATTTACACTATATAAACACTGTTGAAACTGTTTTAATTAACGAAGGAAAGGAAAAAACACACTAAAACAACCCACCTACGTATGGGCTTGTGGTTTAAAAATTACGCTATTGCCACATGATATTTGTTTAAGATGTTACTGTAGAACAAATATTTTACATAACAAGAAACTTGGCGGTAATGAGACGTTCTTTTGTTCTCAGACGTCTAAAAAGATTGCGTAAGAGCCTAACAGCTGTTGGGATGTTTATGAAAACGACATTATTACTTGCGTGTAGACGAAACTAGGGATGTATAAACAGGAGAAGTTATAAACGCACCGGTATGGGTGGTTGATGCAATATTGTATAGCGGTTGGTTAGCGTGACGGAATTAGACGCACGCGCACACTTACGCTGTAGCGACGCGCCACACCTCCGCCACCACATACACGATTATACCTCGACAAGTGTACTTTCTAACTGACGTCATTGACCTCCACGCGACTTTGCGATATTAAACCTTGTTTCTCGTTTCATTGTAATTTTGCATTTTTCCAATTAATGCCCAAATGTCTAGTGTAATACGATTATTTGACGATCTTTACAGTGTTTCACCGGTTACAACTATTCGCTGTTTCTGTACTTTCGTAATGTGATGAAATTTGCAGGAAAGTAGTAAATGCATTTTATAATTACTCACTTAGTTATATATTATAAAACATTTTGTCTTAATGTATACAACGCGGGCCACATACATACTAATAAGCGCATGCATATTAATATCGATTTGTAATTAGGGCACTGTTTATAAACGACATTTAATCAGTACCTTTTGAACCTTATTAACCGATAATGTAGAGTTAATACCTACTTTCCAAAATACTTTATCTTTCGAGTGGGCAGTGTATTACTTCCGACGAACGACTTGTAAAACAAAATGGCTGTAACAGGTATATTAAAAAAAAAAATTTTTCTTCTATAAATATTTCTGATACTGAAGACGTAACCAGATATAAAACATGTTCTTTGTATGGATAATCCATAAATCATATAATTTCGATAAATTTTGATATATATTTTGATTTTGATAGATATTTTAATAAGCATATGCTTACGAGTATTTTTTTAAACAAAACTTGGTTTAGCATGAAAGATTTTGGATAGGTAGATATATCATATATTGAATATGATAAAACATTTTTAATTTCACCTAAGTATTTGTAAATTATCAACAATAAAACGCGCCCAAAACCAAGATGTGAAATGATTAGTCACTAATATTACATTTTAAACAATGTTTAAAGTTGTTTGTCGGCATATAACAAGTAATGTAATTATTCAAGACAATTTTACTATTAGCAAAGTTTGAATTTGCATTGTTAGTTTTAATTTGTTTCAGAATTATCTTTGTTATTACTTTTGAATTGGCATTAAAATTACTGTGTAAATTGCCATGATTATAGAATTGCTACCTAACTGAATGAGTACGTGACGGCGTCGTTGACAATTATCAATCTAGGAATAGTATTACCATAATGCAATAATTTAAAATTAGGATCACCGAGAACCCATCCTTGGCCACAGATATATAACAATATAATAAACCTTTTAATAAATAAATATTTTAGAATCGATGACAACAAACAATCATGGATGAATTAGGACTATGTACTTCGGCATGATGCAATAATTCCAGTGATGACGCCATAGATACGTCGTTGTCCAGAACTCAAGCGTAATTTTGATGAATCTGACACTTTAGGTAGCTAGGTGGGTAGATGTCCGCTGAAAACGTAACCAATGGAAAGCCTACTTAAACACAGGCGCCGCAACGGCCACAGGCTAGATTGATGTAATTGTTACCGATCAGTGGCGGAATTTTCCGATTGCAACTAAACGATCAGTACACAACGTTTACATATTACATTATTTATCATATATTACGATACGACGATACGCATGCCCATTACATTGACAGGTACACTACGCCTCTGTTTATTCAACTGAATGCAAAGTAGAATGCACTTTGGTTTGACACGAAGACAAATAGCTGTAATACTCATGGGTTTGAACCTTTTACGGTTCGACTCAGGAGACACAACTGACACACCTATTTCTGCCGTGTTGTGGTTGGAAGGGTCTGGGAGAGATTTAACCGAGGCGTTCCAACTTAGTCCTCAGAGGTAGTAACGCATTTGTGGGCGACCTAAGAAAGAACTTGGATCGTGTCTTGGGTTGATTACAGATGTTCATGGGCGGCAGAGACCACTAACCATCAGGTGGACTGCATACTCGTTTTCTACCTCCCAATCATAAAAAAAGTCCAATTTAATACTAAGTTCCATCAAACTGAGACTAAAAAAACATAAGATTACATTTATCCTGGTTTTAGATTTCATTATAATAGATAACATTATAACCTCAAGGTTACCCATGACCTACGTAATATCATTATAGGAGTGTACCTGATGCACTAATACCTATTTTTCTGTGTTGTTGGCAAATGTTCAGAATGGAGAAAATTTAGGTGCCCACTACATTTTGATGATGGCATCTCGTTGTTCAAGTCCGGAGGCATTACTGCCACATATATTTCTCTCTTATAACAGCAGTGTAGCTGTGTTCTGTTCTAATGGGTGCGGTCAACGTATGAAAATAATATCAAGTAAGTCGGATAAAATCAAAACAGAGGGCAGTAGAAAATTAATAATAAGAGGGTAAAAAGAGGACATATAAATAGTTGATTTTGTTCCACGCGGATCTAATATAGTCAAAAATGTCGTATATATATTGTTATTATTTATTTAAAATGGGTTGGCCCGCAACTTTATGTTTTAACAATGTCCACGCAGGCGAAGCCGCGGGAAAAAGCTTTCGTACAAGCGAGTTTGCAGACCCAATCGTGGTCGGTGTTAATCTTAAATAGCACTTCACTGCAACATTAACAGTAATACTTTGCATTATTCCACACTAGATAAGATAATGTACCTAGATTATTGTTATTTATACATCAAGATCACAATCAGGTATTTGGTTTCGCTTCGACGGGTACAACGAATTGTCAAGTTATTGTCCCTTTTTTTAACTAGGAGGTAAACGAGCATGCAGTCCACCTGATGGTAAGTGGTGACTGCCGCTCATAGACATCAGTAACCAGCCCAAGATAGGATCAAAGTTCTTTCTTAAGTCGACCACAAACGCGTTGCTACCGCTGACTATGTTGGAACGCCTCGATTAACCCTTCAAGCCAGAACACAGGAGCAAGAACACTGCTGTTACAAGGCAGAAGTAGGTGTGGCGGTGGTGCCTCCGGAGTCGAACCTTAAAAGGTTCTACCACCTTAGCATTGAGCTTATCTTTATATTCATTAACAGTTAACCGTTACTTAACAAACAATTCCCTTAATGTCTAAATCCATGACAATTATCTAGTGCAAGTAAAAAATAGGCATTTCTCGTAGCCTTTGCTTGACTTTAGTCGAAACTGGCAGATCATACTTTTTCATTGCGCGTTCATAGACAAAGTGAAGATGGTCTACAGGCACTGTAAGCTATTACAATAATACCCAATAAGCAATGAATTTTAAGTGGTTCAGTATTGCAAAATTACAATTTTAAGTCTTAAAATAATTCACACTCAGTTTTAGCTTAACCAAGGATACGATGACGATGTATATCTTATTTATTTTAGATATGAACAGCTACGAAAATTATTTGCATGTACCAGCAAAATTACGATTCACCTTGTACTCTTCTATCTTTATTCGCGAATTAACTACTTACGTTTTTTGTTTACCGTGTCCTCATTCCATCCGCCCAGTCAAGGCAGGTATTATCTTATCCGTCTCTATAAAAATAATGTTATGAGTAATTTATGAAACAGACTGCAATATAGGTGCACAAATAGCATGGTCCAAATATAATGACAAGGAAATGACTTTTGTAATATTAATGTTGCTTCCTTGTCGATGTTTAGAATATAATTAAATAACTAGTCAAAATAACCAAGAAAACAAGCTCCGTGTGTATGTTCCAAGAAAATCTTGCAATGTAAAAAGTCTAATACGGATTTTCAATGATTATATTATATCCGTATAAATCTAAATCCATAGCAGTTTTCTAGGTCAAAGTCGAAAGTTCAAATATATGAACCGGGCATTAATCAGTCACTAATTAATTAATACATACAAGTAAAGTGACAAGTATAAATGTTACATTGATAAGGTTTCACAGACCAACATTGTTACAATACGTTAACATAATTTTTGGTACAGAATGAAGTCTAGTTTCAGCTATCGTAAAAACATTATCTGGACACACACGTCATCATACATGTTGCCTATTATGTTGAAGCTGCTTTTCGTTACTATATTCTTGATAATTTACACATATTACATTACATTGCACACAATCTTTTCAATTATACAGAATGTTCCCTATAATAATTTCAACTCTTGGTTACCATATGGAATGGCTCAGGTAAATAGTATTATCATGCGTTTATGTTATACTGTATCATCTTGGACTCGTTGGACAAGTATGAACTAGAAAAAAGTAGCTCATTTGTTAAATGTCGCATTTCTCTAATAAAACTTCATACTGTGTTAAGCGATGTTAAGTGTCATTCTCGTAATTAATTCCAATGCGCACGAACAACGGCTACATTAAAACAATTAAAGTGCGCGATAGTCAGTAATGAACAATTTACTGCTCTTTCATGCCTGGCACAACTGAAGTCAATTGGCAAATATGGATCATTCCACGAAAACATTATTTTCTTTTCCTGTTATATTAGTTATTATTCATATAATTATTTAAGACGATTCGTCATTAAATGCTGGCCTAGTAGAGTTGATTCCTTGATCCCATCCCACTTCTATTCAAATGCAGTAAATAATCTATGAAAGATATTTTTTTATAATACTATTACCACATTTTAAATTAAAAGGCGTTCAAAATACGAAAATAGCTACAAGTACCATATAGTAAATCTGTGACTGCTGGCTGCAAATGGAAGATACCTATGAGAAAACAGTTTTAGGGGTCTTTATTAAAGATTAGAACGCAAGAAACATAAAATATTTTTAGAAATTTTGTCTGTTTGTCGGTTTATCTGTTTGTCTATGAGTTTGTGCACGCTAATCTCAGAAACGGCTGATCCGATTTGAATACGATTCACTGATGTGTTGTAGTAAGCTTCACTTAACATTTTTTGTTTGTTTCATAAAAATCGGTTTATAAATGAAAATGTGAGACGAGGTGTCGGTAAGAAGTGCGCCCGGTCAGCTAGTAACTAATAAATAGCAAATAATTTTACCTTCACCCTATAATATATAGGGTTAAGGTGTTATGTTTTTTAATAATATGTAGTCAATGAGATATCTATTGAATGGATCCTTTTCTTACTCATTAGCGAAGGATTTTCTTCGCTTTCATAGGTATATATCGCCTTCATTAAATCATATACTAAATTCTGCAGTCAAGAAAAGCACGGTCGAACTACATAAGTCCTTACCCCACAAGTTTTGACTTTAACAATACTCGCATTTATCACGCAATTGTTTTGCAAATCTTTTGTACTTGATACTAGCTTAGTGAATTGCGACATTCAGTTTAGGCAGGGGCATGTCACTGTCTAGGCCTCTCTAAAAGTCTAGAACGTTCGCATTGAACAAACAGTATCATATCTCGTGAAGCATGCGGCCAACGAAATTTCAACGGTCTCAGGTTGCAATGTATACTCGGACGGAGTATAAACGGACTCCTTACGTGTTATGTTTCTTAAACATTGGCTCATTATGCACTGACGGATGGAAAATTACTATAGATGAAGTGTAAAGTGATCACATCGTCAAAGAACGTCATATGCCATTAGGCGCCTGTACTTGTCCACTCGCCCGTACTTTCTAATATGTACGGCATGAAAGTAATATTAATGTAGTAGGTAAATGCTAATTTCTTAAATAGGCGGGTAGGGTTGGAAATAATATTAGATTGGAATTAAAATTATTAGTAATAGGTACTTTCAAATAAACAGTCTCAAAATCCATAAAAAAATTATGAATTAAAAGTTACACATAAAAAAATTCTACATAAGAATCTATGGTTGTGAGTCTTGTATTATTGAACGGTTTATTCAAAATTTTTTTGGGATATTTTTCGATTTTGCAGTGCAAATTAGGATTTTATTAAAATTCTAACATTGAAAATGAAATGGTTATTAATTAAATGACTTTTGGAATGAGACAATTTTAAATTAAATATAGTGTGCTATATATACACTTCTCGAAACAGAAACAAATCAGACAGGAAAAAGAATAAATAAAGGGAGTTTCTCCAAAGAGAATATTATATGTAGCAGTTTAGTAGTTAGTGACAAATACAGTTCTGTCTGTATCGGTTTGTAATTGAAGGATTTATTATGATGGCCTCGTTGTTCAATTGATTGCAATGGGCAGAGAACATCGGATTAATTAGTAAAGAACTTTGATCTTCCAAGCGATAATTAAACGTGGGCTTGAAAGGCTGTATACAAACTGAAATGATTATGTTAATATAAGATTATTCACAAGCATGCCTTAACAATTTCAAAAAAATATATACTCTAAATACGTAATATTTAAAGGTGGATTTTGTGGCTCGACTCCGGTGGCACCATTTGAGAAATAGGCTTTCTGCCGCTGCAGCTGCTGTGTTCTTGTTTAATGGGTGTGGCCAGGGAGACACACTTAACCGAGGGATTCCAACTCAGTCCTCAGGGGTAACAACGCATCGGTTGTGAACTTAAGAAAGATCCTGTCTTGGGTTGATTTATTATATCTAATCAGAATAACAAACATATGGATACACAATTTACCTACATATATGAAGTTATTGAACATAGAAATTAAATTACATGTCTACTTATCTATTTATCGCCAAATTTTTGCTTAAAATTGATGACGATGTATCTAAATATTTCTTATGAAACAATTCATATAATTGAATTTGATAGGTATATATAAATATAAATATTTGGTGGTTGACGAAGTTGGTGAAAATAGGAATTATAAATCAGATCGTTGACTTGAATTAAAAATAATGTGGTGCAATAATATTATGGAGGTGTGGCGATCATTTAGAGTTATGTAGTTTGATTTGCAAATAATACTATATAAATTATTTTATAGCCTTTAATATATACTGCATATAAATTAAATACGTATGCGGTGTGTCAGAATTCTATAAAAGTTGTTTTACTAAGTGAATTCCAAAAATTACACAATCTACAAACAGTCGGGTGACGCATCATCGCTTTCCACCAAAACAAACGCATTGGTGTTTTTCTGCAAAACGATATGATCATTAAGCAGCCTTAGATTCGAAGTCATCGTTAGCTGACGCAATGATTATTTCCGACCAAGGCTGAGTGAAGTCCAATGCATCGAAAGTACTGATTACTGTTTGCGGTGGTGGCTTCTGATTGGCTGGCTAGGGAGGCCTGGCCGGGTGTGGCGAAACCGCAAAACGTGTTGCTCGGTCCGCTCAAATGCCACTTGAGTTTCAAGGTACTTGGCTGCTACAAAAAACGGACTACCAGGAACTCTGGACTTACATTTAAATGTCAATTTGTATAACCTGATTTGCTCTCAAGTTAAATGGATGTTTATTGTGTTAGGTTGAATCAGCTACAGAAAAAAATAAATTAGTTGAAATATTTTGTTTTTTGTTGAGTCATGGATGAAGTTCGGCTTTGACGAACAAGAATGGTTCACTACAACTTTAAGAGAAACGATTAATAAAGGATTCACAAGGTTTTTTCAGAAACCAAAGCCAGATTTGTTTTTGCTGTAATTAGGAAGAAACAAATAATGAGTTCTTTCGACTTAGTCCTCGGGGATAGCGAAATGTTTGTTGTCATCATTGATTAACTTTAGTCCTGTGTGGGGTTTGATCATCATGTCCATGCACCACTTACCCTAAGATGAATTACATGATTGTTTTTAATTTCACTACTTCGAATATAAAACACAACACATGAAACACAAGAATAAATTGCAAAGATGATTTTATTACATTATTTACACTTAAACTGCATGTATCCTTACAGCCAGAATCACTTAGGTGGTAAATAAATCCAGTAGACCTGCATAGGAATCCTTCATACACGATATATTTTTAACTATAATTTTAATGTAATGTTTGTGTACATGGTCTCTGTGATAATAAATAAATAAATATTTATAAAAAGATAGATAGATTAAAGTTAATATTGTTTGAATCATCTCTTACATTGGAATTCAAAAGACGATGATATAAAACAACCTTCAATTGAAACTATTAGTCTGGCGCCCCACAACCACCGTCAGATGCGTCCTAGATTATCTAGATCTTAAGCAATCGTTGTTTATGTCAATAGACAACCTAATCTAGGACATATCTCAAGTTTCGTGATATACATTTATGTTTTGTTATTAATTTAAGTAAACTAACGAAAATATTTATTGATTATTAAGGAACAAAATTAAATTCTTTAATGTCAACTTTTATGTATAAAAATAATTTAATATTATTTTTTCAACCAATTTAAAATTATGTCTAATTTTTGTCTGGAATAAAATAAAAGATTTTTTAAATAAATTTTCGTTGTCGTTCATTCGGGATTCGAGGCATTAACGTAGGTACTTCATTCGTTAAAGTATTTTTCTAACAATTTGTACCTTATGATACACATTTTATAACTGTTCGTTTAATTCTGTCTGTTCTATAAAAAAAGAGTCCCATTCTAAATTGACATTGTGAACTATGTGGAGACCGGCTATTGGCCAAAAATTGGACTTAGGTATATTGTAGAGAGAATATTATAGATACTATAGTGCCCATATTTCGTATATATACTCTGACAGGTCAGGCTACTCATAATTAAAAAAATGTAAAACATCCATATAATATTTTATCCACTGTCCAAGACCCAAAGCAAATTTCCGTCGTTATTAATGAAGGTTAATATTAACCTTACATAAGACCTTAGATAACTTCAATATTCGTTCGGCGATGATAAATCAGTCGGTTAAAACATGTTAATTTAGGTATATGTACCTACTTATAGAATTTACGAGTATTTGTTTACTTGCGTTACTTCAAACATTTTACTATCAATGCAAAAATCAAATCAATGTGAAAATTATTTATCGCCTGTAAAATCTTATCAAAAGATATTTGACAATTTTTGTGTCGAAAAATATTTAAATCAAATACGAATAGGTTTTATAGAATATTAAGGTGTGTCTTGTTGTATCTTATCTGATTAATGTAGAGTTGTATTTTATCGCATTTTGTTAATATTGCGTTGCATTTTGTTAAGTATGTTACATTTCCTGGTTCATGCAGTCAGACCACAAATTAAAAAAGTACTAACATTTACCCTAAACGACACAAATAACCTTATATAGGTTATTAGTCTGTGTAGTAATATTGGTATTTAAGCTACTTTGTAGGCATTTATTATATAGAGGGAAATATGCCCGTTTCATAATGTAACAAGTAATATGTATATTTATCCTGATATTTAATTGAAATTTTGTAAGTAATAATATATTGATATGCCATTATTTGTCATCACAATCCTCCCACATTTAGGTACGTGCTTTAGGTAACGTAGGATTTTATTAAACGCGTGAAAGGTCTAATTAATGTAATTAATTAAACATTAGTTATCGAACATAAAAATAGAGGGTGGTACGGTCGTGGTCATAACCACTCATGTACGGAGATGGTGGTATCTGAAATAACATCAGTCATGTCACATGAGTTACACGCGAAGACTGGTGCGAGTTGTTCGAGTAAACACAAGTTACGAACCAGAATACAGCAGAGTTGCACTGGTAGTCTCCTAATTTATTTAACGGTGATAATCTTTGAACGTGACGAAACATATAGGTTTTTTTTTTATGACTGGGAGGTAGCCAACGGGCATGCAGTCCACCTGATGGTAAGTGGTCACTGCCATGGACATCTGTAATAAATCCAAGACAGATTCAAAATTCTTTCTTAGGTCGACCACAAATGCGTTCCTACCCCTGAGGACTAAGTTGGAACGCCTCGATTTAGTATGTCTCCCTGACCACACCCTTCAAACCAGAACACAGCAGCAAAAATACTGCTGTTATAAGGCAGAAATAGGTGTGGCGGTGGTGCCTCCGGAGTCGAACCGTAAAAGGTTCTAATGTTATAATAAAAGTAGATGACTTCAGTTCGCTATAATTTGTTTATCAAGTTATAATTGTTTTTTTTATCTAACGCATACAGTTTCGAGCCTCTGTATAGACGTTCTAGTCTCAAAATGGACCCTCCTCCAACATCTTTACCCACATGCAACTTTTTATAAACCAATAATATTTCGACATAATCACAAATGACGCAAACTGACAGTTTTGATGACCAACCAGTGCAAGAAAATAGCAAGACATACAATTAAACCAGTGCAAGTAAATGGCAAGACATAGAATTTGTGAATTCGTAATATAAATTTCTGTACATGACGACAGATCCGACTAGTTGACCAATGAGAGCACAGACGACTCGAGAGTTTAAAGAGAAATACATTTTCACACATTAAAATTATTTTGTTTTTTGGAATATATTTAGTAGCTCTCCAACGCGTGGGCTAAATTAATTTCATTTTTAATCATACTTGGCGATCAATGTCTATTTTAGAGTAACAAGCTAATATGGAAAGAATAGTAGTCCAATAGTTGATTTCAATCAATATAAAGATAATAATCCCAGATAGATGGATGGTCAATGAATATGTATGCGATGTTTATTTAACTTTTAAATATGGTTTTATATGTTCACTTAGAAGGATTATTTTTTATTCATGTGAAATGCTGGTTGGACTCTACATCCTTAATAATTTGCCTAGAACGTACATTACTCTTGATACAAATTGTAATTATTATTATTAGAAACACATTGAACGACGTCAATCTATACTC
>DWNJ01000353.1:0-15974 GCA_018250275.1 Udranomia eurus | reverse complement strand
CCTCCTTAAGCAGACATGGTCAAAGTAAAGTAAAAAGTATAGAAATATTGACATTTGCAATAAATTAATATAGCTACATTTAGGTAAATATGGACTCTAATATATTAAATAATACTTATGGGGACTTCAATGATGGGATAAGTTAGATCTACGTTGTTGCGATACATGCAGAGAACTCGATGTAGGCATCTGTAAAAGAAAGGATATTTTTTGTGATATATAAGAGATCTTTAATTTTTCGTTAAAACGCGATAATGATAACACAATCGGGATTCGAAAAATTTTTCCTGCCGCACATTTTGATGAGTCGTAATCGTCGTATCTTATTCGCGATCGTGGTTGTAATCAAATGTTTTTTTTTTTGTTTCATGAGGCGTTTGTTAATTGTGTATACTCGTTAAAGAGTTTTTTATGGTTAATATAATAATATAAAAAATAAAAGGTTTAGGACACCTGTAATCATATTTTGACAATGACATTTCTTTGTTTACATTTTGGACACCTAATTTTGGAACCATTATTTACGTTGTAGACGTTTACGAATAATTCTTTTCATTTACATAATGGATACAAAACACTGTCATTGTACATTAGACATTTATTCGGATCTAGAAAATCTTTTCCTTCACCATATCATTGTACTTAATTTTTACATCTAACATCTTACAATTTATGTTACTGAAAGGTATATTTTTATTTACCTTAGTATTCCGGCCACTACAGCCCACCACCGCTCCTCTCTACAGTGATCTGCTTCTTCAGAGCCTCGCGCTCCTGGTGTTCCTCCTCCATCTCGGCCATGCGTGCGAACCGAGAGTATGCCACATGGCCAGACTTGATGGCAGACATCATCTGTTGTGACAGCAACAAGCAGAAGATAGTCATAAGAACCATAATAAATGTATATGAAGTCTACCTAAATTTTTTGTACCACTATTATTATTACAAACACAGTTTATTAATTCAATTTATCTATTTAAAAAAAAATCTGTAGTGGTTAATATAAAATTATGTAGATAAATATTCTTGCTCAACAAAAAATATATATATTTTTAAATAGATTTTATTTATTTTATCTATGGGATTAATAATTGTACAGCTACAGCATATAAGATTAGATGAAGAATTATTCTTAGTCTTACAACATATACAAATTTCTTTGTACTGGAGCAAGAACCTATACTGTTTCTTAAATAGATGTCAGGTAAATAAAAAGATATTCATAATTTTTTATACTGATAAATTATAATCTGAATTAGGTTAACAGGCAGAGATAATAAAATTAAATTGATTTTGTAAGTTATAAAACATTAGATATTATTATAAAAATATTGCAATATAAAAAAAAATGTTACTTATGTAAGTAGAATTAATAAAACCAATGCGAAAGCCAGGTGCACACAATGAAGCATAAGTATAATTAAGTCGAATTATTTGTGTTAGCATGCTTAATAGTACTAAGGGCATTTGTAGAAGAAGCAGTATTCTAGTTATGTTTTGTCCAATACAAATGTTTGGATATTTTTTTATTTATTAAATAAAATTATAGGCCATAATTAATTTTATACAAGCTTATAAACATCACATACGATATTCACATCCACAAATACATGCATTCATGCATAGAGAGAGAGAGAGAGAGAGAAAAAGAGAAGGAAACTGAATAAAAAACATACAATAAAATTACGTTTGCCAACCTATGCATAGTTTCAGAAATATCTACACACTTTGCAAATTAAATAAATAGTAAACGTTTAAATGCGTATATCGTACTTAATATGTAAGATACACTAACTGGGTCTGTTTTGTATGTTTTAAATTTTATTAATAATAGACAATTCACAAACTTTATCGAACAATAGTAAGTAATTAAGTAATTGCTAAAGAAACTCTAGCTGTTGAAACTAGCTCAAACTAGTGTATACGATATGGACCTGCAAATACTCGTCGAGTTCGACCTGCCCGTTCATGTTAGTGTCGATCTCTTTCAATATTTCGTGCAACTGTTCCCCGGTGACCTCCTCGCCGTAGTTCTGTGGAAGAGCTTCAAGATCACCACTCAAGCACCGACATGGATCATGATAAGCTGTACGGTGTATGGTACATTTGTATTTATTTGGCCGATATATAAAGAGCCGCGCCATAGATAACATACAGCACAGACTGCACCAGTGTTACCAACTCTTCAATTATTTTGCCTCTATATGACAGCTAAAAAAACCCCAAATTCACCAAAATCATTTCGTAATACCCTCAAGACGTTTCTAGGCTAGTTAGGCTGGTTTCCCGGTCTGTTAGTTAGAATGTACACACAAATGTAGGTACTTATAAAAGTATTTGTCCCAGAGCATATGTGAATATGAAGAGACAAAAACTCCTAAAATATGAAGGTCTTGAAAACCCCATTTCCCCCGTAAATATAGGGGGAAACCCCCAAGTTGGCACTCTACACTGACATTGACGTTACAGACGGCAGAAGTCAGTGACCGTAGTGACGTTAATGATTGCCTTTTAAGGTCAAAAATCCATACAAATAATGTAATAATGTTTCATTAAAGGTCACTGAGTGGGGCCGTAAGTAATGTGTTGTTGGTAAACTCAACACACACAAGTTATAAATACATATATATCATACGCCATCAGCTTGAATTTTAGGTGGTTGTAACAGGACATACAACTGAATAAATTAATGTCTTCGTTTATCCCATTACATAATCCTGTCATTCGCAGCGCTCAATTTGCAAGAAAACGGCGTAACTCAAAATTAACATTTAACAGCGGGTATGTACATTGTTTAAGTCTGATTTAAAATATTTTCATAAGTAGGTATGGTTTTTCATTCAAGGTTTCTTCATTCGTCAATCCTTTGCTTTTGTTACATTGTATTTGTAAATCTTAATGTATAACGCTGTAAAATTAAGCTGTGTGTAAAAATAAGTTACATCCTTTCTGCTGCAAACGAGCTATATAAAGAATTATAGGAGAAAATGACGCAACACGAATAGCACATGAAACACTGGACATTGACCCGCTGGACAAGCTTCCACAAGCGTCCCCTCTACCTGGAGGTAGTCCTGCAACTCCAGCTGTCCGTGGTAAGTGACGTCGATCTCTGAGAGGATCGAGCTCATTTCGTTGTCGCTCAGTTTCAAACCCATACTCTATAACATTGGTAATTGGAGGTAAGATAATCATAATAGGTAAGTAAAGTTTAAGAAGCATCCAACCTATAGTTGTTGGTAAAGAACAAAATTAATACAATAGTTCATCCCTGAAAAAAATTGTTATTATAAAGCAATCTTCATATTGAATCATGGGTTTTATTCTGAATGGTAAGTTTCTTTAAAATAACTGGCTACAATTATTAAATGAGAAGGAAGGACAATTTAAAAGTATCGAAGTCTGCAAAAACATCAAGGAAAAAAAAATCTTATTCTCCAGTGTAATCTATTCTCATCATATCACAGTTCATACTTTAACATTTTATGTAATTTCCGCTACGACATAGATCTTTCAATGTATCATATTTCCAAGTATTCAAGAATCAGATGTTTGATCCATTATAAGGTACACAAATACACTTAATTAACGTCATATACATTTTCCTTAGTGGTCATCGGCTATCAACGCCTTCGGGTTCTCAGGCTATGGTCGACCGGGAGAAAAAGCGCAAGTGGAAAAAACTCCCAGCACTCTTGTAAAAATACGATATAATTTCAGTCTACAGCCAAATTTTGGTCCGATATTGAACTCACGGGACAGCGACCGCTTGTGTCAGAACTAGTCCACTGTCATCTGTTTTATTCTCTACGTATTAACCAGTATTCAATAGTCCTAGAAGCCAACGCGTTACCTTGAGACTCCTCCTGATGTCGTTGATAGAGACGTATCCCTTGCGGTCGGCGTCGATGATCTGGAAGCGTTTGATGTAGGTCTGGATCTCGTCCTTGCTGAGATTGATGGGAATCTTGTCGCGGGAAGCACGGTTCACCAGCTGACCCATCTCCGTAGACAGGAATTCGGTCGCCTCCTTCATTTGTTTCTGGAATGAACAATAGGCACCGTAAGTACAAGAGTACTCAATCAATAACGACTTTTATTGTGCCCGTAGTTGTGGTTTAAGAAAAAATTGAATTAATCGAAATAAAAGTTGTTGGAAGAGTTTTCTTACTTTCGCGAGCTTTTAAATTTGATTGACACAATATAATAGAAATACAATTATTTTCAACATTGATTAACAATCCCGAAGCAATGTAATATTTTGACACATACTTTAATAATATAAGCTTACACACTCAGTCATAACAACTGAAACAATTTTTAGTAATCTTACTTCTATCTATACATATAATAAATATGTAAGTGATTGCTGCCTGTACATGGAAGATATTTAAAAGTAAGCCATTTTAGGGGGTCTTTATTTAAAGAAAAGAACCCAAAAAATTGTTCACTCTAAAAATGTGCACTCTAATCTCAGAAAGGGCTGATTCGATTTGAATGCGATTTTCACTGATGCTATTCAATGTATAAAACAACAAATTGTTTTTGTGACGTAATGCCAATGGCATTGCGGTCACGTGATAACAAGGATGAAACCAGTGGATTTTTCATAATTATAAAAATAATACTTTAAATATAATAAGCAAGAGACTATCGGACTATCGGTAATAGTATATTGACCACTACAAGACAAAGAATGCGCCGTACACCATACCTTCTTCTCGGCGTCGCTCCAGTGCAGCTCCTCGGCCATGATGTCGCAGATGGTGGGCAGCGCCTCGATAGCCGCCTGCACGTTGAGGAAGGCGAGCCGCAGCCGCCGCGCGATCATGTCCACCGCCGAGCACGCGTACTCGCGCACGCCGTACCTGACCGACCGGCATTTGAACATTCCCACTCCGGAGGGACCACCGCCACACCTCTCGCCCTGCTGTTTTAACAGCTTCGAAGGTGGTAGAACCTTTTACGGTTTGATTTCTGCCTTATAACAGCAGTATTCTTGCTGCTGTGTTCTAGTTTTAAGGGTTTGGATGAAAGGTGTAGATGGAAGTACTTTTACATTTTTTTTACTTAAAAAAACTTCTAGCATGTAAAGACATACGAGTAATTTTGTTAACCCCTCCAGCTAAGCTCAAAGGCCTGTGTTAGGAGTGGGTTAACGTTAATAGCGCAATGGGGGAGTGAGGTACGAACCCACGACCTCTCGATCGTAAGACCGATACTACTTTGCACTGCCGACACTGATTTTTGTCGAGAACCTTAAATTTTAAAAAGTAACCTGATCTCCGCATCAATGTAAGGGAACTCGGGGTGGATCTTGACTCCGATGATGGGCCACCTCTTGCCAGTCATGGACGCCATCTTGGCGACAGCGAACGCTCTGTCACCGTAGGACTTGGCCAAGTGGTGTGCTACCTGTTAATTTTATGTATAAACCAATTAAAGTTGTGCAATTGAATGAAATTTTCAAGTTACGAATCTGCACGAAGGAAAACGTAAGACACAGTTTTCGCTTAGGACTTTTGTTACTATAGAGTATTTTTTATGTACTGATGAAAGCTACAATTCTTCTGTGGTGTTTAAAAAGTACATTGGTTTACGAGTTTAAGTCTTCGCCTTGTTTTTAAAGACAAATGATGTTTCCTTCATGTAAATTAACGTTTTCACATTCATAGGCCTACACTAGGATTCCCTGTGTCGTGGGTGCCATAGACAACATATAAAGTCAACAACACAAACACCCAGACCGAGAACAGAAATTTTAACTTATCATCCAAATTTCTGCCTTTGGGAATCGAACCCAAAACCCTTCGAACGGCAGTACGGCATGGTGACCATTACACCATACGGGTCGTCCGTAAAATCCCGTCCGTCCCGTCATCTAAATATACTCGTAAGTTACAATAAGATAAAAAGGACAAGACAAACCTCCATTTCCAATCCGAAATCTTGTACCAGTCTGATGTACATGGTGGGTGTCCAGCCGTGAGCGCCCTCGATCAGGAACCCGTCTGTCTGGCACTCCTTGTACAGAGGCTTAAGATTTGCGCCTGAAATATGCAAGAGATGGCATTAAAATACAGGTTATGTGAGCTAATTGGAGAGCGCGACCTAAATAACATTTTCTTTATATACACAGAAGGACGACCACAATTCTTAAAAATAAAATAAAATAATAATTAAAGGAAACTAATCACTAATACTTTGCAATGTCTAAACAAAACTCACGGCAGTGTTAAACACATTTAAAAACTGATTACTAGTGCAAAACGTCCAACTAAGAGTAGAATCTGAGCTCTCGATAGCAGTCACCATGGACATTTTTATTCTATATCCATTCAAAACATAGAATAGTGTATCGGCTAAGTTTATAATAAACTTATTTATTTCTAGTGCAAGAACCTCCACAAGCGAGACTCACTCTCGATGGCCGCATCGATGGTCTCCATGGCCATCGCGCGGTAGGTGGTCCACTTGCCGCCCGCGATGGTGACGAGGCCAGAGGGCGACACGTGCACGATGTGATTGCGCGCCAATGACTGAGTGTCCGGCTTGTTCGGGTCCGACACGAGAGGGCGGATGCCCGACCACGCTGACAGGACGTCGCCACGACGCACTGGAGATGTGGAGGAAGAACGTACGTACATCAGTACATGAGCTTTAGTTGAAGATTTGGATATTGTTACGTCTGCGCCCTTCGTCGCGCATTTTTTGACATCCGACACATAAAATTGCTTCGCGATTTGCTAAGAGGAATGGTGATGACAAACTGGCTTCAACGAGTAAAATTTTATTTCTACCACGACACGGCACTTTAATAGGTAAATGACAAGTAATAATAGTAATTACTCGGAATGTAAGATCATATTTTGTCACAGACAAGTAGAAAGATAATAAGGTTTGCCGCAAAATTATAAATGTAAACATTTAGATAGAATAAGAAAAGAGACAATAAGTTTTAAGGCTATAGAAAATCAGAACCTTCAACATCGGGGTTGAGGTAGTTCTTGACTTCGGTGAGAATGAAGAGGATCTCATCCTCAGTGGGCTTGGGATTGTGCGTAACCTGGCATGGCAGGTCAGTAGTGCCCGCGATGGTGCCCTTAAGCCACGGTAGGAAGAAGATCACACGGCCATCCGAAGTAGCCGGATCCAGGAGTCCCATGTGTTCAGGGCTGGAGACAATCAATAAGTTATTTCATGTTTGTCACAATGTGTGTATATCTGTAGGTGCGTGAAAAATGCCTAGCTTGTTAATTTTAGAGTTTAGTTACCTGTAGTATCCAGGCAGCACGATGTGCACGCCAGAGGAGGGGCAGCAGATGTTCTTGACGTTATCATCATCCATCTTCCTGATGCTATCTGTGAATGGTCCCGTAGCGTTGATCACGCACTTCGTTTTAATATCCCATTCCTTACCAGTGAGCTCATCCTGAAGTATAAAAGTGGTTCTCATTAATGTAACAATAACCTTAAATTCATTGCGAAATACGCTAATATAGCGACGTCATACCCATTTTTTTGCTAGAACTTGTTGGATCTGTGTTTTTTGCAATGCGTTTCATGCTTAGAGCCGGCTTTCAAGGATTTTCTTCTCACTTGTTTGAATGCTAGTAGATATTGACATAAATGAGATATGCGTAAGATTATCAGATAAATGATAAAAATTAATTATGAGTTACCCGTAACCGAGCTCCGCTAAGTTTTCCAGCGGTCTTGTATAATTTAAGACACTTGACGTGGTTTGCAATAGTTGCGCCGTGCCTGGCCGCCGTTAAAGCTATCGCCAGATTCATACGCGCATCGTCTTGCTGTCCTATAACATAAGCAAGTTGGTGCATTATCTCCTTGATTAAGCGTTCCATACTTTAACTACATTCCTTAAGGTAAGGCTTGGTCATCGAGTAGTAATATCGAAAGAGTATATCATTTCCTCCTTACCATCGTAGTACACAATACCCCCACACAAATTGTCCGATTTTAACATAGGAAATAGTTCCAGAGTATTTTTTTTAGATAAGTAATATGAGCTCTTGACGTTTCTGTCACCAGCGACCACATCGTACATCTTAATACCGAACCAGTAGTATGGAACCTGCCACCATCTGTAAAGAAAGTTGAACAATCGATGTTTAGATATATTTCATCTTCTAATTCATTTCGTTTTGTTATCTAACGAAGATGCTTAATTAACAAGTTGCATTTTCAAGTGTGATTTTTCTGTCGTCATTGCCATTATCTTGGTAACTAATCGGCTAATATGGTCCTGGAATACGAATGAACTTACTTATAAACTGGCAGCAAGATGGGCAGTGGTCTCGTCAGATGGGGGGCCACTTCGAGCATATTAGCTCGCTCATGCAAAGCCTCCTTCACCATTTTGTACTGATCGTAATCTAGTTGCAAGATCGCTTTCTGAAGGTATCGAACGCCTCCGTGAATTAACTTGGTGCTTCGACTGGAAGTGCCGCTAGCGAAGTCGTCAGCTTCCACCATAGCTGTGCGTAATCCTGGAAAATATAGTGCATACGTACGTAAGTATTTGATAAATTGCCGGATACCTACGTCGAGCATATATAACCTGTAATGGAAGTAGTAAGTGAGCGTTTTGATATTCACTTGTTATAGATTAATTTCACCTCTGGTTGGTACCTCTGAGGATTACAGGCCGCACTAAGGTCTTATAACCACTTAAAAGTGTCACAAATAGATAATTTTCTTTAATTTAATCATAAAACGTCTTCGAGTGTGACCGTCAGTAAGAAAGGAAAACAATTGCTTTATCTTTATTTTACAATTTACAAAGGACTACTACTGCCACTAACCTCTTGTTGTAGCATCGAGCGCGCACCCCGCGCCAGTGGCGCCACCACCAACGATGAGGATATCGTAAGTGTGGCCAGCTTGAAGATTCTTCACTTGGTCCGCCCGTGAGGGTAGTGGCCGCTTCTTCCGTTCTGTCTTTGCAGAAACTGTTGCAGCATTGTACCATTGCTGTAAAACATTCATAACATTATTTATTAAACTAGGCTCTTGTTACGTTGCGTAGGAATAATTATTACTTATAGTTAATTACCGCTAATAGATTTGTATAAGACATACGAGTATATACCAAGTATCAAAATATATCTTAAAAATGTTTTTATCTGGTTTTAAATGTTAATGAAAAAGGGTAATTGGGGTAAGCAATTAATCAGCGCAACATCAGTGTTTATCCAATGGTGACCAACATCGTTGTGTTCATCGGTGCGGATTATAAATGTTTTATCCAAATCGGAGTACACATGACGATGTTTCGAAGTAACTTACTCATATATAAAAAAAATACATGTTGAATTGAGCCGACTCATTTGATCAGGAATGCTGAAATCTTACGTGTTGACGTATATAAATGCATAGAAAAGGCATTCACATCGAAGACATTTATACAGGTATTGTAAACGCTATACGATGTTTGTTGTTGCAAAATCCAGGTGATGTGATTTGAATTATAGTGACTCAAGAATGTTTGTAATATTCTAGATATGATTTATAGCACTACAGAGATCTTGTGCTGCCAAAATGTCTCCACTCTCCAAATGAGATTATGCATAATTTATTCAATGATAGTCTCGTTATCGTTCAATATTTGGCATAGTTTTGTGTCTTGTCGTCTATATTAAGAATGGGAATATAGAATTTGATTACGATTTATTGACAAACTCATCTGTTGTGTGGTACCTACTGAATATAACTTTACTAAAGATCTAAAAACAGTGATTGGGCAAAGGCTGAATTTCGATCTACCTCTTAGAGCCTGGTAGAAACTCTTATTCGAATATCAGAAAACTCTGAATTTTAAATATTACAACGAGGGGTTGCACACCCCATAGTATAAATGCCATAGCAAATAAACAGTACTTATGGTGGAGTATTGGTATTAAATGTAATTGACATTCAAGGCTAACGTACGTTTGCTATTCGACGTAAAAGACAAAATGTCTCCATATATTCTATGCAATGTGTTCAAATTAATGCGATGAAATAGATATAGATAATACAAGTTTAAGTATTTATAGTTCAAAGACTAGGGCAAATACCTAAATCTATTGTCACTGCCAAGTGCCAACTAAATGGAACGTTGAATCAACGCGTGAAAATACCGTGTTCTACTTTAACGTTACAATGTTCTTAAACTTTTACACAAAAATCATCAATTATTTTGTCATTTATAATTTTGTATCATCCGAGGTGTAACATTGTATGTACTACGCTTGTAAACTACAGGTATATTACTACAGAGAAGTTTTCATTAATAAAATAACGGTAGTGACTACTACGGTCAGATGACCCGTTTGTTAGGTTTATACAATGGATAAATTAATCGTATTCTAATTACATACTCCAGGTTTGTCATCCGCAGATAGGCTCCAGGCCGCAAGCGCCGCGCTCGCGACGCCGGCAGCTCCGCACACTACTAATTTTCTCCGTGACATGTCTGAAAAAGAAAATAAATGGTAGTATCAACAGTTGCATGACCAGAATCAGCATCAATATAAAGGGTACATACATATTTGTATTTTTACAGAAACATTATCAATAGAAATAGTACTTTACATATATTTTGGTACTGTGTCTGGTTTTATAGGGTCTTTTAAGATAACATTGAAACATTACGTAAAGTTCTCATAACATTTTTTAAGTAGTTACTAGCTTTTGCCTGCGGCTCCGTCAGCATTATAAAGTGAGTAAAGGAAAAAATCTTGGTTGATTCCCTACATCCGCCTCATCTCCACCTCCTCTTTTCGGGATCAAAAAACTACCCTATTCTTTCTTGTTCTTCCCTGGACTCCCAAAACTATTTCTCCTCCAAATTTCTTCTAAGTTGGTTCAGCAATTTACGCGTGAAGAGTTAACAGACATACAGGGTTACATTTTCATTTATAATATTAAGCATGAATTATGATATTTTGTTTTTAAATAATCGGACATCTCAAAATCACGCAAAGTGAAGTTATGCAAAATATTAATAAAACTTCCGTATACTCAGATGAATTATTGTCTTATAATGTCTTTGGAATTATGGAAAGCCCGTTCTATCTAGGTCAATGTCAGATAACACCCGTTTTGCGATATATACCCATCGTACCTACTCTGTTACGTATCGTTTAGACAAATGATTGTCGAGGTTGCAATGATATCAACTTCTCTAGAGTAATTACTATTGCAGTTTGCATACTAGTACGTAGGTATTCTCGTCTCATCTAGTATGCAGACGAGAAAATTGAAGTATAAGACTTATGGCGCGGCGGCGGCGATGTGTTTTCTATTATTTAATTATGACCCTAAAGGTACTTAATGATTTTCCGTATAATTATACGTATTATATTACTTTTCCACGGTATAAATAGCTAGTAACTACAAATAGTACCTTATGTAGGTAAATTATAAAATTGTTTTTGTTTATAATAATGGTAATATCTCCTTCAAACCAGAACCCAACAGTAAAAACACCGTTATTATGAGGCAGAGACAGGTGCGGCAGTGGAGCCAATCCACAAAATGTTCTGCGAATAGTCGTAAAATAAATCATTTTGTTAAATATCGCTTTGAAATTATAATATTTGTGATCAGTAGCTCATGAATCATGTTAAGAATATAACTAGAGCCAAACCAGAAACATATATCTCTCTTATTTAACTGTTCGTGTTTTATTGTTTAGTTGTATTAATCTAGCCTTTTTTTTCTCACGGCGAAAACCTTACAAAGGTACCCGATACCGTGGGAGCCATATCGGATTATGTGGGATTTTCACCTACTAAAAATCCCTCGATGACCTTCCTGTTCTTTGTGGGGATACCCAGGAACTCCCAAGCTCTAGAGCCTACAAGTACCTTTTCTAATACTTAATATTTTCCATTATCTTTATAATGCATCTACGCACGTTGCAGCATGTAATGATATGAGGATACTTATAAACATTACTAATCACACGTAAATGTAAGTAATTTAGTAGTCTAGTGCATATTCCAATTTTGATACCAACACACAACTCTACCTGCTTTACAAAGTAAATATAAGACAGAATCTTGGGCGATTCCCCAAATAAAAACTAACCTTTGTCCTTCCACGGCTCCCAAACTATCCCGATACCAAACTGCCAAAACGGTTCAACGATTTAACCGTGAAATGATAACAGACACGACAGTTGGTTTCACATTTATAGTATTAGTATATCCTAGTATGAATTAAGGAATCACTTCTAGTAGTCTCTTAGCGTTGGTGAATAATACCTATATACATTACTGCTGATCGGGCGGACTTCGTTCCGCCTCAGAATCGTCCCCGTGCCCGTACCGATTTAGCGAATATATGAAGTGATTGATTTGGATAAGGAATAGTACCCAGTTACAAAGAATGTGGCCTAGTTTGTGACCGCGTAACTATTGCTTATTTTTATACGTCTATATACAAATTACGTCTATATATAAATACGTCTGTAGGTGAGTAACATTATGGTTAAATAAACGTTTGTTTCCTTGAGCAATGGCCATAATGTGTAACAGTTATTATAAGTATTGGTTTCCTTTATAACAGTCAATGTAATAAATTGATTTAGTTCCGTATCATAAAGTGTAATGCCAAAAATATCTATGTACCTATGTGTAGATACCTAATTATAATTTGAGAGTCGGTTGGTGTTCTATGAAGCATTATTTTTGCGCTAGGTAACTCATAAGGATTAAGGCATCATCATAAAAAAACCGTTTAAGGTGTTTCTGCCTCAATCTTTTTTTTATTCTACGGTTAATGGTTCGAACAAAAGTTTAGTTACTTGATTATGGGGAGAACCTAAGGCGAAACATGTTTGATGGGAAGGAGATATTTTTATTATAAAATCTATTTAAAATTTTAAATTCCGTAGCAATTATAATCTTTCAACTCTAATAATACCTCGTTCACGTGTACGTGTTTACGAAAATATTTGTATAAAACCAGTGGTTTTAAAATGTAAACACATGAATGAGTTTTATGAATGCATAAGAGCATACTACTGAAAGATTGTTATACGTATTTTACGAGTAGGTCGTAGTTTCGTCATTCGCTTTACACTTTTTTTGTTGCATTTCAACGACATTTTCGCTTGCCAACAAAACACTTGAAGAGAGGGAAACAAATTTCAAAAATCTAAAAGCACGTAGTTCTCAAAAATTTTGGCAACAGAATGGCAGCAGTTAGATAGTAAGTTTATCGGAATTTTCTTACTTAAGTCTATTACTAAACAAGTTTATTCAATTCATCCTCTTTGCAGAGCTTTTTAAAGGTTTAAAAGCAAAAAAAAACCTTTACATATAAATCTTTGACTTACGTCAAAGAGTTATATTATATCAAGGGGCCCTAGGTTTGCTTTAGATTACATCGTTTTGAAAAAATATTTTCACTGCACGTTCCTCTCCAAATTGATGCTCTTCTTACGATCAAAAAAGGTTGGCGCACAGGGTGCCCTCATATGCGCGAGCCCGTACCATGTGCTCCTCTTGCTATACCTATGGTTAATCCGCCGCTGACTGTATCTCCTGCCTCCTTTTGATCGCTTCTTACGGCAGGGGGACTAAAAGCTTCCGGCGCGGCTAGGGTGGGAACACGAATCGTTCAGTCCACAACCCCGCGAAGGGAGTCGTTATTGGCTTCAATAAGGGCGTTCACAGAAAAAAGGTAGACCCGCTTACTCAGTGATAACATTCTGCGTAATAAATATTTATATTTTATGGCTTAGTATTTTAGTAAATATTATAGATTTTATGGGAATATATTATATTATCAATGGCCCCATAAACTTATAACGATCAAGACTGTTATAACCAAGATATCTATAATTCTAAGAATATCAGCACGTATTTTTTTGCATTTATGATGAAATGTTGTAACGAACACTTGAAGAATAATGCTTTATTTCATTTCTCCCGCCCTGTATTGGGTACCTAATGAACGTTGTTAACGTATTCCCTTTGAGCCTCCAAACCATTTGCTATACAAAAATTACAAGATTACATATAGTTACTTATTTAAGTTTTAGGTACTCTCAACGTTGCGATAGATAGACCATACTGCCATTACGTAGAGCACGTCATTCAAGCGACATGATTATCACGAAATCATCACGCATATTAACATACTTGTGTAAAGACGTGTCTATCCTAATCAGGTAATCGTTAGCTATTATTTGCGAAAGCGCTTAGTGACAAATGATTTTTCCAGTGATCCAATTTTATCATCTAACGTCCCCACACCTGGGTACGTTGGTTTTTGTTTTACATTTTGTATCTGAGACGTAGATAGATCGGAGGATTGCTTCAAAGAGTCCGTGTTTCTACTTTCTAGGAACTATTAAGGCTTGAACTGTACATTGAAAGGCTAGTTAAACTGAAACAAACGGCAATAACGCATACAGTATTGCATATTATACAGATTTAATGCTCAGTACCTATTGAGACATAAAGCATATGAATTTATACGCGAACGTAATATTTTTCAGTAAGCAACATGACAATGATCGAAACGGAGAATTCTCACATCATTCATGAGTTCTGTGAATAAATTGCGTCATCAGACCAGTTTAGATTAGATCACGCACAAACCATTTCCGTCGTAATCTTAAAACGCGTGCATTTTTGTCTGGAAATGACGGAAAATGGCGGTTTCAGATAAATGAGTGTAATCAATTGCCTGTTATCATTACTATACTATGGCTTATCAGGCTGTCACTGATAGGCAAAGTATAACGATTAGACATCACTTCCGAGGTGTCTAAGTGGATCTGATAACAAAGGTCATTCCTCGCTTGTGTCACACGTGTTTCGACTCGCGCATACATACATGCATAGGTATAACACTCATGCATGCATACTCATACATACATACGTGTGGAATAGACATATATGTTTTATGCGGTTCAAATTTTATTATCACGTCATTAGTCTAGGTCAGTTACGTTTCGTGTGCGTCAGTTGCTTTGTAGGTATAAGACTTTACCAGCTATTGTCGACTTTGTGACTTTACCAAATTATCGTGTATGCTATAACAATTGATATGATCAACTGCATTTTTAGTATAAGTAGGTTTTCCATGTAATATTATTCTCTTGACTTATTATTTCTATCCCATCAACATCTCCATTGCGGAAGAGTGTACGCTCTACGGTTTAATTAAACATAAATAATTTGTTCCATTACGATTGGGTACAAATATTGGGATTCTCCTCTTTTTCTTTGGTTAAAATAATAACCCATTAGGACCCATTTTTTTGCCCAAAAACCGAGAGGTTCTGAATTCTCAAGCTGCGTGAAAGGCGGAGAAAGATCATGAAACAATAACAACAACTTATATAATTTAATATATGTATTTTCCTGAAAATTCCTTAATATTTATAGGCGACTGTGACTAAGGATCAATGCGATTACCAGTTGCTACTCTACATTTTTTATAACATGGATGTGTCAAGAATGTGACATTAAAAATGTAGAGTTCAGTATTAGCCTCTGCATGTTATGCATGCATGTTCTCACCTAGAGTTAACTGCACCTACTTATACGTGAAAAAATTAAAATTAAGAGAAGAAAGTTATTGTTATGAGGTGCCTTAGCCTTTACGAATGATGTTTCTGTGTCCACAATTGAATTCCATCACCATAATCGAATGTGGGTTATCTAAGTACTTACCTATTTTGCAATTTCTGGATATTAAAAAGTTGAAACAAGTGTAGGTATTAAGCATAAAATAATGTCTGTTTACTAATAATTTGTATAGAGGTAGTAAATATAGAGTAAATTAGCAACTCAGAGCTCTTGGTCATTTTTCTAGACCCGTAGCAAATGTATTAGGACTAG
This sequence comes from Udranomia eurus, assembly GCA_018250275.1. Lineage (NCBI taxonomy): Eukaryota > Metazoa > Arthropoda > Insecta > Lepidoptera > Hesperiidae > Udranomia > Udranomia eurus. The sequence goes on along the minus strand of DWNJ01000353.1, from coordinate 108 downwards.
AAAGCGTAGCACTTCTATAGTGATACATAAAAATACTTCTGTATGCTATTAATATATCTCATATTACTATAGAACTAAAGTCTTCTGTATCTTAGAAGTACCTATAAT
>DWNJ01000352.1:0-15976 GCA_018250275.1 Udranomia eurus | reverse complement strand
TTCTCTTAGATATCATCCATGTACAGACAGCAATCACTTAGATTTATTATATGTATTGATTGTGCACGTAGCAAAAGCATACAAAGAAGAGACAATAACACGAGAAGCGTAATAAGTACCACCTATGTTGATTGTAAGCGCATTTTATGGCTGAATAAAACTCGTTATAATTTACTGTATTGCTACAGAATCCCTAAGAAAAGAACCACAAATTCGCGAGTAACCCGATATGTAATAACTACCCAAGATAACTCTGAGTACAAATAGCTCAATATTTTAAAAGTTTATGACAAATGAATGTCAAGTATTTGGGAGCTGACATCGACACCCATGCGTGGAACGAAACTATCGGATTACGGTACGAAACCGCCTTAAGTGACCACTAAATATACCTTTACGTCTTAATGTTCTGAGTCATTTGCAAACACTATAAAATGTGCGAAGATTAAACATATTTACACGATTATTGCTGGTGGAAACGTGACCAGTCGAACATTAAAAAGGAGCCTAATTATGTAGGTTACACCTCGAGACAAAGGAAAACCAAACAGGTAGATTGATGTTAATAGTGCAGGTAAAGCTGAACGCTGTTCAAATATTTCTCACTTGAAATAAGAATTATATTGCGAATTCTAATAGCTGATTATGGGCGCAGCTGGGCACTACTAGTCAGTTTTTTTGTAGAAATGTGTATTTGCTGTTGGTCCTAATGGACACCAGTCGAATAGTTGTGACTATAGCCTTGGTATATGTCACATAACATCAGCTTCTACGCTACCGAGTTCTAATATTCTAGGACAAGTATCCAGACGTTTTCGAAGCATTCTTACTTACTCCTTAGTAAGATATATACCTAAATAATCTGTTTTACTTGCATCTGCCACAGATGTTCATAAGTAAAAACACAAAATGAAATGTTATTATTGTTTTGTTGTTAATTTTCTACCCTAAATAGATTTTATGGAACCTTAGTTGCAAAAGAAGCGCAGGTCGCCACCGACCAGGTGGACTGATGACCTAATAAAGACAGTGGGACACCGCTGGATTCAGAAGGCACAGGATCGGTCATATTGGCAAAGGTTAGGTGAGGCCTATGTCCAGCAGTACAGTTTGTACGCAAAGGCTGATAGTAGTAGGTGCATTTATTATCTTGGTAGGTGGAGGCTCGCTTATGCGTTTGCCTTGTATCAATAACTCTAATTTTTAATTACGCTACCAGTCTGTGTTTTTTATGAAAATAATAGTAATTAATGAGTATGTAACTGCAACAGCGACTGACCATATTATTACTGAGCAGTAAGAAGTCAACGATAATATTATAAAGCAGATGTAATGAAGAATTACAGTAAGATCTGCCTTTAGTATTGGCTGGGCCTGAAACTCTGTCTTCGTAATGATCTTCTTATTGATCTTATGACAAAGCAGTGAGCGGATTTGAAACCAATTTCAGATAAAACTACGTAATAGATTTTTTAAAGTGAACATCGTCTATCCAGCTCCTGTGTATATTTCAATACGGCATGCTAAATATAACCTCCCAGCTAAGTTCAAAGGCTTGTATTAGGATCGAACGATCGAACGATGGAGTGAGGATCGAACTCACAATACCTCGACCATTAAGCCCGACGCCCCTAGCATTGGGCTATTGGCCTGGCCACAGCCCTTTTTATGTCCCACTGCTGGGCACTCTTCCCACAACTAACACAACAAATTACTTCACCGTCAAATACAAATCAAAACCCGTTGGTGAAAATTGCGAACATCGGTGGTAAAGTTTCTTAGGCGTGTACATTTTTTATTCAAAACGAGTCGGATCTTGTACAGATACAAAAAGAAGAATCATCTGGCCTTATCCTTACCTGGTCTTCCAATGTTATGACTTATTTGTCTCGCCTCTATAGATTTATCGATATTCGAAGAATAAAATCGATTAAATCTGCATAATACATTCATTAAACAATCTGTAAATTGATTTTTTGGCATCCCCATCTGTTCTGGCGAATCGAAATAGAAACATCTGGCCTCAAGACTGATAAGGAAGGAAATAAGTTTGCAAAAAACGACTTTTAAATGTTCTTGGTGACATTTCAATTATAATTTATGTAAAAGGCAAAAAATCTAGTTACCTCGAGCTGAGTAGGTAGTCATCGCATAGATTTATGCATTAAATATGTCTACCTACGTATTAGTATTAATATACAAATGTATCGGTTTGTCTGAATTGATGTTGAAAAACTATTAATTTTGAAACCATTTTTATGATGCAACGGTAGCAAACGAGCATGCAGACCACCTAATTGTAATGGTTACTGCTGCCCACGAAGATCTGTATTCAAATTCAGTAAGGACTGAGGTGTTGCTTGTGGTCTATATCATACTCGTAAGTATTGCTACCTCGAGGACTAGGTTGGAGCGCTTCATTATCACGCTCTTTAGACCTGAACACAGAATCCCGAAAACTGCATCCACATGGTAGGAACTTCTGATAGAAAGGTAGAAAAATATCGAAGGAATAGCCATATTAATTTGAATATTACTTTGTCTTGTTAGTCAAAAAGATACTCTACCAATTTTCCATTTTAAATGTAGTCTGAATTATTATTACCGCAGAGTAGATGTAAATGCGAATATATTCGTCATTTCACGAGTCAGTACAACGAGGACGCTCAAAGGTACTATGAAATATGTGTTCGACTTCACATGGGACATAGCTTAGACACTTATAGGAATTAGGAAAGCTATCTTCTATGTATTTTTCAAGTCATATTTCGTACCGTAAAGTAATCTGAAACTTTCCTTGCTAGTACATCAGTCTTATGAATGCTAATAATACCATCTCTTCTGATATTCATATCAGATTTTATTAATATTGACATCTTAAACTACAAACATTACTTAGTAGGTACCACTTCACTTACTGTTTCATATAATTACGAAACATAACTTGTACGTATGCTTCGACTAACATACAAATAACCACTTAATCATTGGAATCAATCAACTCAGATCATCACATGACGTGCTTACATGTACACAAGACCAAGGTCTCTCGTACAGGATATCGTCATTCGACGTAAAATGATCTCATATTGCATACTTTTTCATTTGGCAACTGAACAATACACGTAATTGGAGATCCCGGCGAGCGAATCCGCGCCGATTAATATATCGAAGGCAATGGAACATCCCAATAACTTATGCAGTAAAAAGTGGTATCATAATAAAACGGTCCTCGCTAACGACAGCCGGACACACGTTTGTTTCAAAGTCTCAACACCGTAAATTACAATATCGTTGGCCGCCATTTACATTTTTATTGTCGCCTGCATCATACAAAATGGATAAAAGCTGTAGTTTAATCGGCGGACCGCAAAATTGAATTATTTATTGTTCGCTTCGTTTGTAAAACACAATTATTCGACCGGGTGTCAATTGTCGAAGTCTTTTTTGGTGTCGGTCCGTTTCGGTGCGGTCTCCAAATTCACATATTTAAAGTTAAAATTCGCTATCATACTTTCCTGATATCTTTTACAAACGGTTGTGTCTCTCAGTACTTTGTACCGTTCGGGACGATTTTTCGTATCGTATTTTGCGAAGCCCGGTTTATATTGATCTGTGTTTCCTACTCGTGTTACATCAACTTGCACTATGGGTAAGCATATTTTTTATATTTTAATATGTCCATGTGCTGTATTTAAGTAGGAAGCCAGCGTGGCGACATTCGTTACACGACGTGAAGTTTAGGGAAAATGTGATTTAACGCGTGGAAATTGTGCTGTTTTTGTAATTTTATTACAATACATACATGTACATACATCATGTGTTTGAAAATTGGACGTGGCGTAGACAGTATGAATTAGTACAGACCGATTGTTTTCAATGGTCGTTTCCGTCGGGATTTATTACTGCAAATAGAATAGAAGTTAGAGTTGATTATCGGACTGTTTCCTGTTGCTTCTTCTAAAAAATATGATGAATAGAGATGACAAATGTATGTAAGTAAGTAAGTATATTGCTTCCAGGGACAATTATGTGGTGTTTCTACCATTTAGTTTGATGTAGGACTTTTATCGTGTACCCGTTAATTGAATAATGAAATTCATTACCATCAAATCATTTTTATATTTTTATGTATATGTAGCTAGACCACGTGTCTTATTAACCAAGACCTTGAAACCAACAATTTTAGGTAAGTAGTTGGTACATAGTATCATGATGATGAAATACTTCAGTGAGGTTAGTTAACTGGCCAAACCATTTAAAACAATAATCGGTATTTCGAATTATTAAATTAAAATACGAATGATACCCTACGTACGTTTTAAAAATATTTTATAGAAAAACAAAACGTTCGAAATATAAACATTTGGAAACATTTAAAAAAGGCGACGGTGACATATAATTTACTGAGTCCGCGATAAACCAGTACACGGGAATTCATCGAGGAATCCGGTGGCTGATTGCAGATTAGTAGCATTCATCATTCCAAATGTTTGCATTGAGATTCCGTTCCTTTTAATTTTAATTCCATAGAGATTTCTTGGGAACTGCGATACGCTGCCTGACAAAAGATAGACGCTTCCAGTAATTTTCAACATAAGTGCATGCGGTCCGTATAGATCGAGTGAAATGCGGTAGATGTTGGCAGACCTTGGTGAACGGGCTCGCTTGATTGCCAGTCGTTAATATCGAGTCGTTTTCCTTTTAACCTAGCCAAGCTTAACGGTTAATTAAACGATTATCTCTATTAGGGCACTGGCTATATTTATTCTGTCAAGTTCCCGGTCGAGAAATCCGATAATCTGTCATGAACCACCGGACCGCGTGGCGTTGGACAATCGCCTCCAAATTTGACTACAATTATTGACAAGCTAAGCTAAACATTGACACAAAGACAGTAGATATAATACACACAATGGGCCGAAGAATGCAAGCGACTGTACTCTTGAAAGTTCTCACAGCGTCATGAGAATGCTTTTTACAATCGATATTCAAAAAAAGAATAGAATCGATGTCTCTGTTGTCAACGGACAATTCTTTCGGAGATCAACAAAGTGAGCGCAGATGAGAACGCACTTTATAACGTGAAATGTAAGCTCCATAATCGTGTGGTGGAGCGTACCATTTTATTGTTCCGTCTCAGTATGAATTGCGTCACCGACCAAAAAGACAAAGCACGAAGCGATCGAGTCGTATTGTCGGGTTAATGATGAGCCAAAACATAATTTTTAGAAGGCGACGGCTAGCAGGCTTATAAGGTATACAGACGATCAGATTTGAGATACAATTCGCTTTTATGGTGCCGGTAGCGTTCTGAGGTTTTCCGATACCATGTCGGCGATTAATACCTGTTATCCGGAATCGATGCACGGATTGAAAATGTTAAATCAGTCCAATTAATTATCTCGTTGTAGATGCCTATCTTTATTTATATTCGAATTTCTCAGAATGAATTGATCTCGGTATTGCTACCCGATTTGGATGAGACATAAATCTGCCTTGCGCCTTAGTATGATATTTTTTGTGTTCTACGAAAACGTTGCCATGATTTATGTCTACAATTTTTACAATAAAATCCAAATGTTCAACCACTGCACACTTCACACATAATTGTGTTATTAGAGATATGCCGTTTTTACCGAGTGCAACAATGAATTTAAATTGCAACTCTGCTGGGCAGGTCTCGAAATTGGGAAATTAGCAACGCACGTCAAACAGGCAGTGTGGTCGGTGACCATTCATTACGTTAACAAAAACAGTATTATTCTAGCGTTTTTTTTTGCCGCCATAAAAGTTCGTCGATTGTTTTTGTGTATTGTGAGCAAACATTGGGGTATTAGAATAGCATTGTCCACTCGTGCCAGAGACACTTTACAGTCCATAATATTCTACAATGACTCTATATGCTCCCCGCAGCCCGGCACAAAGAAATCCAATTTCCTAAACAAAGAATCCCCTAATATGTTTTGATGTTTTTGGTTATTGTCTGGATTTTGTCTCTCGTTCCGGTTGAGGAAGCTAATACCCGTGACTGCTTTGTAAGAAATGTCAGATTTGTCCAGGTTTTCATTGAATTGTCATTTGTCCGGCATTGTTGTTAACTAGGCGTTTACTGTCACGTGGAGTTCCGTTAGGATAAGCGCAAAACAATTTTAACGGGACATCAGCGAAACCCTGCAGACTAAATTTTGATTAATCTAGTATTTGTTATAAAAAAGTAACAATATAATTGTCTACTATGCATTAATTTTTCAAAAGTCAAGGTTTACATGTAATACTGTGCCACAGTAATGGATTCAAAAAGCATTTTCTCTTAATAAAACAACGCAGTGACTTGTCTGTAAATGGCGGTAGGTACTATAAAGAGAGAATTGGCCACTGTCGAACAAAAGCGTAGAAGGCGGTGCGTAGCGCGGTAGCCGCGGGCGAACATAAATAACCGGCTACACCGCAAACAAGGCTCGTATTTACTACATTATTATATTTTATACATGCGCTCGCGCAGTACACGGAGGCTCTAATGCGCGGACAACCTACATAATAACGCGAACGCGCGGAAGGCGTAACCCGGTGGCAATCTACCGTCTCGCTCGACGACGCCCCGGGCGCGCGCCTAAGCGAGACGAACGACCACAAATTTATTAAAACGAAAAAAAAACTTAACTGCTACTGCACTCCGCGTCGTCTCGACAGAACTAGATACATTTTTCCACGTCGCCGCGTGCGAGCGAGAGGCACCAAGGTGGGTATACGCGCGAGCGGGACGGCTAGCGTTTTGCGAGGAGCGCGCGCAGCTAAACGGCCGGTCATGTGGGCGCTGCCGGTGTTGCGCACGCGCAGCTACCTCGGCGCGGTTGAGTTCCACGCTCACGCTGCGTCGTCCGGCTCGCTTAGCCCGTGTGACCTTTACTTGGTGAACTTAGGAAGCGTCGTTCGCTGTAAAACGTTCATTAGGCCCCCTTCATCCCGCGCAACGGTGGTCTTCAAACGCATCATCGTCGGCATTGGAGTGAAAAAGATGGCAGGCGATGGGCAGGACCGTGGCTAAAGGTATTCGTAGAATGCGTGATCTGTATCGAGCGGGGAGAGGCAGTGCGGGGCGCGGGACGCGTTCGGAAGCGGTGGCAGCTCCCATCGACTCCTGGGGTTATTCTTCCTCAGGCCACTGCTGCTCGAGCTACGTACCAGGCGAGCCTGTTTTTTCTGTCCACCGCACCGCACGCCACACACTCGTTAAACCCGTGCCAACACGAGAAGTCGCCACTAATAAATTACTGTTTTTTACTGCACTCGAGCAGTCTACGCCGCGCAGCCGAGTAATTTATACGTAAAAATAAACATTAATCAGCAATAAACGCAGTCGTTAGCGCCCGAACACAGTGAGTACGCCTCTCTTTAACATTTTCTATCGAAGCTCCCTCAATTGTATCCTTATATTTTCCGGAAAATACAAGTCAACATTATCTGCTAGTTATATCCTATTTGAAAATGAAAATATTATGAATACAATTGAGAGGGATATCGAATTATTTTATGTTATCTATTTGTTTATAATGTCTGTGTCTTATTTTTCAAATCAACTCTCAAGTAACTATACATTTTATCACTTGATCATTATTCAGCATCGTTATTTTATTTTGGATATTATATGTTTTTGAAAATTTTAACAATTAGACAGATATTTACTGCGATAAAATTTTCCAATAATGTTCTAATTAGTATACTTAATAACAATGTCTACTTATTCTATAAATAATTCAAACGTTAGTTCTAGTAGTGTCCAATTTGAAATATTCACATATTTCGAAGACACATTATTATGTGTATCGAAAACATTTTTTACGAGAACCCCATAATTAAAAAGCTCTGACATACACAATCTCAAACGTATTTGAATAATCGGGACATTATCATGTAAATTGTGCTTAGCGCCTCTCACGGCGCTTGCCATAAAACAGATATTCCAAAATTATTGTCCTTCCACAAACGTTTTTTGTACCGATATCATACGCACCCGTCTTAGACGCACCATTCAGTGTCCGATAGAGTCCATTTCATGACGATTTATGGTTTATTTAACAATGAAAGAAGAATGGTTTTTGAAAAAAACTCCTTTATAAATGATTAGAATATTTGGGGACCGGCTAATATGACTCTTTGTTGTGTACGAAAAATTGTAGAACACGCATCATTAGACACGCTTTTTGACACATTTTAAGATATTCCCATGAGGTTCGTGGAAATTAACTGTTCCATTCAAAATAATGGTATGAGAATTGACTTCTTTAAAAAAGTTATAGCGTTGCAGAATAGACGCTATTGATTAAATGCAGACAAGGCAATAGATTGAATTCGAAATAGTAAGAATTGTAATAGGAGAATTTATAAACTGTCTAAGAAAAATGCTTGCAACAAATGTAAGCTTAAATTCTTGTTCTAGACAATTCGTAAATAAGAAAGTGATAATGATAATTTTAAAGAACTTGAAAATATATAAACATTTTTGTAAATTTGCCCCTAATCAAGATAAAGATACGAGTGATAATTAATATACCATGTCATAATTATGTTTATTTAAAATAAAATATTATAATTAAAATATAATGTAAATACTATATTTAAAACAGTGCAAATACAATAAAGGTCTGAGGAGTGAATAATAAGGGAAAATAACTTTTTTACCCGTTGATCGTAGGCACATGTTCAAAAATCGCCCGAGGCCTTTAACGAATTTACATCCGTAATTACTCACAAAGTGGGTCGTATAGGCAGGGAGTTGGCCATTTTAGTCAACACATCTATAGTATATTTTTTCGCGCCATTCCTATTTAGAAAAAAAATATTTTTAAATGTGGTTCAGACTAAAAAAAATAGATAAGTTTATCTAACATTACATTAATTATCTTGAAGCGAAATTAATACTCTTTATTATCTGTATGAGTTCTCAAAATTAAATGTAGTGACCCCAATGTACCTTTTTATTATAATTAGTCAATATGTGCTTTTTCCACATGAAATAATAAATTTAAAATTCAAAATATCATTCTCTTATCAATGTTTTTGAGTTAGCGTTGAAAAGCTAGGGTATGTGAATAATGAATATGTAAAAAAGTTTACTGCAATTTGGAAACTTTTAAATCTAAAAATATTTATCTTGGTGAAATGTCTGGCTCATTTACAAATAAATAATATATAGCAAAGATAAAAATGCGTACAACACTGATTTGTTGAAAGGAAGATTAGTTTATAAATACATATCCTCCATACCTCAAGTAAAAAAAAATGTGCAACTAAAATTTGTTAAAGAGAAAAATGATCAAGAAAGAAATGAATAATTAAGCGAAGGTAAAATTAGCACAAAGTGACTCATTTATTTCAATGAGCCGCCGTCTGGTCCAACGCGTATTGCAGTAGCATTGCATGCGCCCACGCTGCGTCGCCGTTTAGGTATCATAAGATCGCTAATTAAACAGATAAACTTTATTGGACTGACCTTTTTAAAGCTAGCTTAAGTTCTGTACGAGCTTTATAAAGATATTATTGTCGTTTATTCTCTACCAGTCTATTCAATCATTGACAAATAATGTTATCACAATATTTTTTCTTAGGAAAGCTTTTGGTATTTGGTGTTTTATTAAATTAAATATAAAAACTTTAATTTTATAAAAATATTGTTATTTATAAAAATATAGTGCGATAATGTATTTTGTTGTGATTTATAAGCTCGATTATTTCGTTTACTCAAATTTATATATATAGCAATTCTAATTGAACTAAAAAAATAAATAAACAGGCACCTGAAAATGGGTTTACAGCTTTCAGAATACAATGGTACAAATAGACTTCCTTCGTCAGAGATAAAAAGTAATTTTAAATATCGCTATATCATAATTTTAAAGATCGCCAAAGTATAAATAATTATTTCCTGACCCCTGGACTATAAGCGTATCACAGTAGCGCAATCATCACACTCGTGCCTTTTTCGAACGCGATTTAATATTGGTGATTAGGATAATTTTGATCGTTGAACGATTATATATATTACGGTTGTTATATTTTTTATTTCTTTTAACGAATATCTTGGTATTGTATTGCAATTTTTGAAGGAATTCTCTACAAACAATTACAATAAACAGCGAAATTTACAATTCTAGATCTAGATTTCTTCAGAATTCTCCCCGATTTGACGCTTTGAAAGGTTATTTGTCATTGGATTTATCCCGAGACATCGTAAATAAATTTTAGTTCAATCTTAAAAGCCCCGCAAAAAATAGTCCATAATCACAACGAATTCAATCTTACGTAAATATCAGATTTTCTGCACAATTTAATTATTTCGATTTTCTTCAATAGATAACGGATTCTCTTAAGATATGTAAGATTTTTATTGTGAAGCTATGATTCTACAAAGTTGGTTTTGAAGGGATCTTTTTACTTATGGATGTGTTTTAATAATCCTTCCTTTAGCTTCATATTAGTTATGGCGTTATTCCTGGTTTTTCCACAACTACCCACAAACATCAATTTTCTTATATCAAACGCAAGCAATTGATTTTTAGCCCGAATTCGTCGAGAACAATTTCTTTTCACCCAATCCATTGTAACAAGTTTTCCCAAAATGAAGGAAAGAGCCACAAAATCGCAATTCACATAAACATTGAATTTCCAATCCGAATTCATTGAAAACCATTTCTCTTCTGAGAGGCTCTGCCAAGTCCTTCCCCAAAATAAGATAATGCTTCAAGTTCCCAAAATATAGAAAAGAGTTAGAAAATCGCAGTGCGCTAGACCCTCCGAATTTGGCGGCAACGATTTCATTTCACTGCGAGCCAGTGAGCCAAGTCTTTTCCCAAAATAAAGAAAAGATCCACAAAATCGCAGTGCACGTAAACATTGGATTTCCAGTCCGAATTCGACGGGAACTTTTGGAATGTGGAGGACGCGCCACAGGGCGCCCGCTCCGCGCCACTTTCTTTCAACTTCGCCGAACGACCCGCTCTCCTTTCTAACTAGGGTTGTCGAGACCTAGTTACAGGGAAGAATCTAAATCCACGGGATTCCATGGTTGTCTTTCGATTAAAATACTGGTCTATACAATATTTTGTATTGCGAATATTTGGTGTAACAATCTGAACAAATTTAATTGCTCGAAAATAATATAATTTTTCTATGAGTTGCAAGAAAACCGCAATACAATAATTAAACCTTCCATCAGTTTTGTCATAATTTCCTACATTTTAATTATTTAATAATGTCTCCTTATAAGCTTTGTTACGCAACTTACCTATTTAGGTTGCTGCCATCCCTATACTCTACTAAGATAAAAAGGCTTGTCACATATACATAGGTACGCACGTATTAACACATTGGCTCATGTTTACGAGCCACGGGGTGGAATAATATCCGAAGACAATGATTATTTATCGTCAGAACAGCTTTTGTCATGACGCCGCCCGAGCGAGTTTCATCCATTAATAACTTCGATGCTTAAATATTGATGGAATCGATCGTTAGCATACCACTGTTAGCTGTGTTTTAGTCTAATGTAAATAAACTGGTATTTTGGTTTAGTGGATAGTTATCAGACTACGAAGATTCGGTCGTAGATTTCATTCCTACCTAGGATAAATTATTCTGGGAGATTATTTATTCTGTGTCCGCCTGCAGAGACTGACTATCATGAAGATAGATAGAAGATTGGCAGAGAGGCTGTTCATGATAGAGATATTCTCTAAGACTTTCCTCTACATCGTCTATACGGAGAGTAGTGTAAAGCTGTCATTTAAGTTTAGATAGAAGAGAATAGATGCTATAGAAGTAATTGTAAGTAAATTTATCCTTAATTAGTGGTCAATTCATTGTGATTTAATGGCGCCGGTGGTGGCAAATCACACACTTCTATTTCATTTCTGAGAATAGCGACATAATTTAAATTTACTTTGCGTTGCAGCCAAGTGACTTATTGAGTATATCAGGCAAGCCGTCTCAATGTCTTTATCTAAGAATACATAAACAGTCCAATATCCTGAGTATGATGTGGTCCAGGCCATTATGTCAATACGACGCGTTAAGCACATAACGCCTTAGCCACATAAGTACTCAGAATATGACAGGAAACTATTGTTTATACGAGATAAAAGACAAAGGTAGGGCGAGCCTGGCCTAACCTTATCGGGCCCTCGGCCATAGATAAACGAATTCCTGCTCGGATGTGTTAAATATAAACAAATACACTTAAGTTTAAGGTATAACATTCAGCGGAGGAGAAAAATAAAACGCCGATAGGATTTTCAAAGTTTTGTTTGAATTCAATGATTAATAATCATCATATGAAACCTCTTGCGAAATATTATGCCACCCTCTTTGTATTATGTTTATTCATATTTGTATCATGAAGTTAATACGTACAAAGAAGGGTGTTTTAACTGTTCAATCAGCATTCAATCGGCATTTAAATCATTCTTATTTACGTTGGTTCATATTAACCAATTACAACCATTATCTATATACCTAATATTAGTAGTACGGTTCATTTTCTGTTTGTGAAATCGCTGGGAGCTTGGATATAGGAATGGAGATTTAATTTGTGTGCGTGTAGCAGGTGTAATTTTGTGCGAATTACATCTGCTTAGATAAATTAAGTAGTTTTCATCATATATAGTATCATCATCGTAGAGTAGTAAACAAGATGACATGTAAACAAACATAGTTAAATAATACACAGTGTAACTTCAGGCCATAACTTTAAGCTTTACAACGAATGTGTAGGTACACCAATCTAGAATGTTACCGAAAAATAGTTCCTTTTTGCCACATCGTTAAAGGAGAGAATGCATTTCAAAGAAAACGAAATTACTTGAATTTGCATGTTTGCATTGCGTATGTTTCCAGAACACAAAGTCAATAGTTAACTTAACCTTTTCTCGTTAACTATCGGTGTTCTTTATCCGTTTTATCGACAGCTTATCTAGTTTAAGTAAACTACTTCAAACAGTTCATTGTGACTAGATTCGCATGTTCCTTATTGACCCCATTGCGCATTTTTTTCAAAACATAAAGTCAGTTGTTAACTTTTTCTTGTAAACTAATCGGTTTTCTTTATCGACAGCTTATCTACTCTGTTTGCGAGCGCTAAGCGCTTTGTGTTTTTCTTTGAGGATTTCCCGACTAACCAGATAACATTATTCCCCGATTGCAGATAACATTCGCCTTGCAAGCCTTTGTAGTATTGCGTATCAGTAATATGGTTTATGGCTTCACTATGCTTCACAAGGTGCTAGCTAATCTATCTTATTTGCGCTAAGTGATCAACTGATACGTTTGTTTGTTATCTAAGTGTAAGTAACAAGAATCTATTGTGAGATTGTAAGCGATATATTTTTATTTTGTTGAAAGCATTCTGAGTACGACGGTTGAATAATTATTGATTTTTGTTTATTTTCAACTCATAGGTGTTAAGAATATTTAAAATGACTTTTAATCATATCTCTCAATCAAAAACAACTATTTAAGATGAATTAAATCAAATGAAAGAATCTCAATGGAAAATAAAAGACACAATAGTAAATTAGTATACCTTATAATATTGCACAGTGCACTTATTTTACAACAGGATTTTGATTATTTTTCAATTATCCTAGCTCAATCAAAATTGCTGACACAATAAAAGGATGTTTGTTGTATCCAAAGACATTATAAGACATAGACTAACAATACAAAACTCCGCTTCAATCAATTTTCGCGACGGTGAGGGCGCGAAGGGTGAATGAAAATCAAAAGGAAAGAGACATGTCTCGCTTGCGTAAACGCGCCTACGCTTCACGAGCAGCGGCCCTTTGTCCGATACGTGGTTCGAGAGGTTCTTATAATGTCTTTGGTCCTATCTAGTTTTTATGTGTATTTCACATTTTTTGTAGGTTCCATAAATCTGTGTGCCTGTCCGACCCGTCAACTTATCACTTCGGGGTTCATTCACGTGTACCTACGTCACTCCATTCAGTTCAATGTTTGTTGAGGTCACTTCGCACTCGCTGTGTGCCTACGATTGACCAAACATCCCGTTTAAGCGCCACAGGTGATGGTACCTGTTCCATCTGTGCCCGTAGTTTGTTTGCGCGAGTTTCAAAAGCTTAGCCGATTGTGATAATCGCCTGTTTATTTTGTACTTGGACAAAAAAGGAGAGTCTTAATATATATTGTACATATATTTGTTGTTTATAGTTATTTTTATAACTAAGGAAGTTTTAATATGGAACCTAAATATCGCCTAATATTATATGCCATGAAAGTATAATTACTTATTTAGAGTCGCTAATCTTAGTTACTTAAACTTAACTTACATTATTGTCACAACTAACCTATACTCAGTATCCTATTTAATTTTTCATATTTAATCACATATTGAAAATTAACTAACCTATTTGTTCAGCTAGTTCAGCAACGTTAATCGAATTTGTAACCATTCTGCTCCTTAAAGTCGTGCTAGCAGTTAATACGAATACAGCCTCATTACACGATTCACTGATTCTACTTCGGTCGGATCCCACGAGAATGGGCTGCAGGCAGTAGAAAGTTCCACCCACGCTCTGTGCCGAGTTCAATAAAAAAGCTAACGTTCGTTTTTTGAATGCGCTTCAAACGGCCGCCGTGTTACGCGCCACGCCCTGCGACCTGATTGGTTCACGGGAGCCCGATTAATTTGTTTTTTAAATTCGTATTCAGCCAGCGCTATCGGTACAGACACGATTGGTGCACGGTAGCCCGATTAATTTGTTTTTTAAATTCGTATTCAGCCAGCGCTTTCGATTCAAACATGATTGGTGCACGGTAGCCCGAATAATTTCTTTTTAAAATTCGTATTCCATATCACGTTTTGAATTTCGAATGCGTTCGGCGATTGGGTGATAGTTTTCTTGGCGGTTGCGTTTGTCATTTTCAATCGTTGCAATCTATTGAACCGAGACGTGTTCGTAGCAAAGTATACAAATATATGAACATTTAATGTACCATTTTAGGCACCTATAGTTTAATAGTTCTATATACAGCCTGCTCAAACAATTAATACGTTTTTACGGTTCAAATTAAAAAGAAAATTAAGATACTTTTCATGTTGTATTATATTTATGTTTTTTAGATCGCTGTAGTTTCGTATAGGGATACTGATCTCGGTACAGATGGCATAACGTACATTTTAACTGTACCCCAAAATTTAAAATGAAACAATATATCGTATTAAAGTCGAAATTCTCATCAAAACCCCTGCACGTACACGAAAATCTCAAAACAAAAATGCATTTACTAACACAACGCACATAGGTAGATCGCACACATCGTTTATTGTACGTACCATTTTTACCTACACCCTACCATTGGCTACCGCGTAAACCAGTAGCTGTCTTGTGCACTCGTGTGTGGGTGGTGTGTATGTGTGCGTGTGCTACTGTGCCCTCCCTACACGAAGCGAGGGTCGGAGAGCTCTGTAACGTTTGGGCACTTTCGGTAACCGCGCCGAAAGCTTTTGTCAATAGGGCACTTATAGCCTGGTTCAGAATTAGGTGTCCAAAATTTAAACAAAGAAATGTCACTGTCAAAATATGATTACAGGTGTGCTAAACCTTTTATTTTTGATTTTACTTTTCAAATTATGTTATAACAAAATAATAAACGAAGGCTAACGACTCAACAATAAACAAAACTTTTAACGAGTATACAATTAACAAACGCCCCATGAAAACAAGAAATCATTTGATTTCAACCCCGATCTACCATAAGAAACACATGTTTTTATTCTGGTAACAGTTTTGATTTCATTTTAGACTTCTATTTCTGAACCAGGGTACAGTGTGGATTTTGGTCATTAGCACCAACATTATGATAGTGATTTTGTGTCACTAATACATACCTATATAAGATGGATAGTTTGTATGTGATTATTTATTTTTATATTGTTCAGTGTTTTAAGACGCACATCGTAGTT
>DWNJ01000351.1:0-15983 GCA_018250275.1 Udranomia eurus | reverse complement strand
GTATGGAGGCATGCGGGGTCAGGAGTCACGTCGCAGCTAGCTCGGGCACTCCCACCACCGCATCCTTAATTAGCCATCAAAGCTGTTCTCTAACGACCAGACCTATTATATTATTCTTACATTATAATTGATTAGCGCCCGCCCTGCCGTAAGCTGTAATTTGGTTTGAGATGGATGGATATAATTTTTATATAAGGATTTTAAAACATTTTTTAATACTGGATTTAAAGGACGGTTGTGGAATCATTCAAAGCGGTCAATTCAATTGGAGTTCAGTGGCAGCACATTTAATACATGATAATTTATACTCGTACATAGTTATTATATTGATACTCTTAAGTTAATTAAATCTATCTAACACGACTCAGCAAATATTATGAAATTCGTCTCAACGAGATCTGACGAGAAATCAAAGCAGATCTTGTAGTCCCGATTCGAATATATAATATAATATAACATAGACTTTTGATTTTTAACCGTGTGCTGCCTTACAAGTAGTTATCAATGTCACTATTTTGTTTTCATGTTTAAAGCACTTATAATACTATATTATATACAAAACATCATGGTATTATGTTACAAAACCTTGGTAGCCCTCGGCCAAAGTTTCGTTATGAATGGGTTCATGTCAGTAGGGCTTTATGTATGATTCGAACCCACGATCTCACGAACGGTAGGTCTGATCTCCTAACCAGTGGGGTCCGCCGATATACTAGTAAAGGAATACGTCGTAAGAAACGAATTATATACAATATTCACCTAAATACTGTATAATTATAATAGTCTCAAATGTGTCTGAAGTCTACAGTCTTGTGCTTGGCGGACCTGAGAGCGTATTCTGTACTAGAACCCCTAACTTAATCGTAATTAAATTAACCGGGAATTAGTTACAGAAATCTACATACAATATGCAGTTTGAATATTAGGCTGAACGGTAGCCAGGTTATTTTATAAAATATTTCGTACCGTGCTTGAGCCCATACCACGTTTTGTGGTATGGCTGGTATCGTCTCGTCGTGAGCTGAGGCCGCGGCCGGCGCTGCAGCGTGGCGCAGGCGGGCGCACAGCACAGAAGATAGAATCTCTTGTCCCTGATCTTCTCGGCAGCCTTCAGCCGCTCCCTGGCCAGCCGGCCCGCGCACCTGCGAGGCCCCGCCGCCTCCGCAACCACCGCCACGAACACGACCACCACACACCACCTCATGCTGTCACGTGGTCGCGAACTGTCATCGCAAGCACTGCACACTGATAGCCGCTGAACACTTCCGGTCGCGCACTGAACATCCCAAGTTACGGGCGGCTCGGTCTGACGCTGGTCGGGGCTGCGTTTAAGGCCATGCTCTTGCGGTCGTAACGTCCGTCCGTCCGTCCGGCCGTTAGAGCGCGTGCGTGCCGGCCGGCATTAGCGCGTCGACTGCCTCCGGCGGACTCATTTCTTAAGGCTCCGGGTTCGTTCAGGCCCGGGGATGCTAAAAAAGCGCTTTCCACCGACTCGTTTTATACGAATTGACAATTATGTATCAAACTTGTTTCGTATGCGTTCGATTTGCGCCCGAACCGTTATCCGACCCGTATCTGGGGCAGCTAGGCCGCCCAGCTCTCTGCGGATCGCTCTTAATTAATTAGCTCTGTCACCGATTGTTCGACAACAAGTTTCACCCATTCAAGCAAACGACAATACGTGTTTGGAGTGATAGTTTATCTTCTATTCATGTTTATTCACTTTAACGCCTCAATAAACTAGTGTCAATTAATCTGTGCCTCAGCCGATAAGTCTTGTTTGAATACTAAATAAGTCACTTCGCTTGTAAGAGTAGCTGAATGCACTTATCCCAACAATTATAAATTAATAGAAATCCAACGTGGCTGGAAACTTAATACTAAAGTATATTGAAGCAGTGTTTCCTTAAGTTCCTAACTTATAATAATTCTATATCCAATAAACATTGGGTTATTGGAATATATTTTAGAAAGGCAGTTAATTTAAATGCAAATTATACGCGGTGTTTCCTGTAACTGATTATTAGCATACCCTAATATGAAATAGCGTGTAATATTGATAGCGTGTAAACAGAACTGGAACATACAAATAACTCACACATCATAACTGGTCAACGATAAAATATAGTAATAGTTAAACATTTTGGAAAACTAATTTACGTCGAATAAAAATGTACAGTCAAGTCTAATTATTAGGACTAGTACTTTATATGGAAATAATTAACCTACGATGCAAATTAGGATAGACACAGTTGTTTCATTGTTGGAAACCACTTTGCGTTGTCATTTTAATTGTACTACTAAAGCTAATAAAATAATAGCTATATATATAATAATAGCTATATAAAATAAAGCTAAAATCAAAGCAAACATAAAAAGAGTATAGTGACCGGAAGATTCGAAATGATCGCACAATTTAGCATTAAGTCATTTTAAACCTAAAACTATTCCAGGAAGATGCAAAGCGCAATTTTAGCGGCCACTAGCCACTGTCGACACGCGAGCCCACTAATTAGGGCTCGGACTAGAGATGAGCTGATAACGTGATAAAGCGCGGGTGGTCGCGTCACCACCTCGCCCTATCGCGACATCGTAGGGACGATATTTGCGTGCTTCCGTACATTCAGATGTCGCGAAACGATGTCGGATGCGATTGAATGGAGGCAACCTGTCCCAAAGATCGAGCTTTACGATCTGTTCCGTGTCAACAGTGTTCCTTACCAGTAGGTTGTGAGTTATTTTTATAATGATTACACATATTGGACTATATTTTTTGTCCGTGCCCTTGTTTGCTGTGTTTTCTGATTGTTTTTTAAGAAATTTTATTAGTTATGCAAAACGTATTTGCTCCATGACATTTTGAAATTAACTAGTGGGTTGTGGCTGAAGCCTGGCTTATATGCAGATGGGCGCTTTGTGTTGCTTATGTTGTGTTCTGGTTTTAAGGGTGTGGCAAGAACTCATACTTAATCAAGGCGTTGCAACTTAGTCCTCAGGGGTAGCAACGCGTTTGTGGTAGACCTAAAGAACTTCGAACCTGTCTTGGGTTGATTACAGATGTCCATGGGCTCCAGTAACCGTAAGGTACTTAAGTACAATATCATACTGCGATAATAGAACATTTATCGTTCAAGTTCTGATAATTACGTTATCGATAGACTAACGAATAACTTTTGAATTGAAAAGTTGACACTGCAAAAATATTGTAGACTGTTTCTTAACATTGTAGTCATAACTTTTCATATATCTTTCAAACTTCCTTTGTTATTGTTTTATCATTTCCGGCTGAAGCGCGCTTGTGAACCGCCTTTATTTGCTTAAGGAGTGAAAATTTGTTTCAGTGCGGCCTGCTCGTTTGTTTAATGATAAATTGAACTGTTTCATGTTATTTCTTTTCTACAAACATAACCCAGTTTTAATTTATACCGAATATCGGTCATGTTTATGCGCAAAGGCGAGAGAGGAAGCCGGGTGAATATCGGTTTGTAAATTAACAAGCGACTTCTAATATAATTTTAATAGTAGGTTTGCAGAATGTTATACCTTGAGGTGTTAGTCCATAACTTAATACTTTAGTTTGTAATATTTGTAGCAACATTTCAACTCGGTCCAAAGATATATCGCGGAGGAATTGAATGATTCAAGAAAAAAAACTACTCGGTCTGTTTAGGTTTAATAATCCAAAAGCATTTTACCATAATTTAGCTTCGTTTACATTTTGATCACGTAAATAAATCAAAACAAAGATCGTAAGTAATTCCACGAACAATTGATCAAACGATTTAAATGATCGGGCATCAAAACATTTCGTTAATTCAAGGGATAAAGCTGTTTATAGTATAAGAACATATTAGTATTATTTTATAAGCGACCGTTGTGAGTGGTTATCTGGGCTAGCGTCACGGATGATGGAGGCCGGTCCAGTAACTGTACCGGGACTGTAACTGTAAAAAGTACTTTGTCATTTATAACCAACACTCGTCTTTGAGACAGTTAACACTAGAGTTAGGTTAAGTTCAGTTCAGGTTCTGAGGCGAGAAAATAAGACCGCTATTATGATAGACTATGTATCTAAAAGCCTAGTCATCTTTATTCTAACATTTAATAAACGAAACGTAAGCTTAGTCAAAAGCCCATTTAGTATATTTATATGTGTATTTTCTAACCGGTGGCAAATATTAAATGTCCAGAGATATAGCCAGAGTTTTGGGCACTATGCCAGAACTAGGAGATTTAGATTGAGATTCAGTGAGGTATCACTTTTATAATTCCCTTTTTTATTTATTTAACCTAATATTTCAAATAGTTACAAGCTTTTAAAGTTAATTAATTACTTGCGTCTGATCCCAGATTAGACCACTCAGGCTCCTATAGGTCTAGGAGCCTGAGTGGTCTAATGTTCTCCTCTAATGTTTTGATTTTCAATACCGATGTAATAGGCGAAAAGATTTCCCTTCCATGTCCATAAAGTACTTTTCAACGATATAATTAATAACCAAACCTACATACTCGTATGTACTCTACCTTTACTATATAAGGTGAGTGGAGATTGGTGTAAAATAATGGGAACGGAAAATAATACATCATATCCTATCTAATTACGTATAGAATACCAAAACCCAAAGGTTCTGGATTTATTGACGTCTTAGATATTTTTGAAAAAATCCTCTCTATTTGCTAGGAAAAAATTGGATGATTTTTAATTTTATTTGTTTTTACCAAAAAAATATATATGTAATCATCGTCTAATTAAATTTAATTAATAACCACTGATAGACTACAACTTTTAAATTATGTTCTTTGAAAGCCACCAGCACTAAACATAAGGCCATAACTTTATTTTTATTTAACCGTAAAATAAAATCTTATTTATAAAAAATACGTTCTTTTTTGAAAAGACAAACATTTTTCAGTTAGCAATTTTCCCTTTAAAAACGGGTATTTTCATTAAAAAAAACTAAATCATTGATATCTCCTTAATGGTGTCCATTAATATTGAATGGGGTGTAGGGTGTACTATACATAATATGACAGCAAATGAACATTACATTCGCCTTTAAAGTTTTTACACCTTTAAGTCAACCTGTATACTATAAACCTATACTATATACTGTACTACTCTTTAACGAGAGCACTAACCGAAGGCGTAACCTAGTGTTTATTGTATTTTATACACTCATAAAGATCATATTGCGGCAAAACAAATCTGTCTCAGAATTATCCTATAGTTGTTAATACATTATAGCGGCGATAACGATACAAATCGCTAATTTATTATACCATCGGCGGAGTCATATCTCACTCGTCCAATTTCCTATACAAGACAGAGGCGTACCTTACACCACACAAGAGGGTGTTGTGACGAAACCATTGCTTACAATTGGTGAAGATTATGCAAATTTTATGTTTCATGTTTCTTCCTGATGGCTCGCTTGCACGTTTTCTACTTCTGTGTTCTAAGCATGAGTATTCGCTGTTTTTGACGTGATAATGCTCTATAAATCGATGAACGCCGGCTGCAGGCACGAAAACGTGTCACGTTCCGCGTGGAAGCGAGAACGTGGAACAAGCGATAGAGAGGCTTGATCGGCCTAAGCGTTCGGCTTGTGACGCATTTATCTTCTGCTGCCGTCTCTTAACCTTAGCACCTTGAGCCGTTCCTTTACCAATACATCATATACACACGCCAATGCCGTATACCAGGGACGTACATTTATTTAAAGACGCAAATTAATCTGAACTAGTAGGCAGTTTTAATTACTCTATTTGGAATTGTTCGGTATTACACTTTAAAGGCGTAACCAGCGAGCTACCCATTATAGGCACAAAACAAACGCACGCACCGTTTATATATGAGGTGACTATTATTAAGCTAGGTACATATCAGGGTTCAACTCGGTTCGCCACAAGCTATATGACGTCGGAGGATGGGTACTCGTACTATAGCGATAGCTGATTGCTGTGTTCACTTATGTTTTATTTGTTGTTTATTGTATTTTTACCACAATGAAAGGAACTTAAACGACCCAACATTGCTTTCTAACATTGTATTTTTTCTTATAATAATAGTGTTATTAGTAATCAAATCTTATCGCTGACACAAGAAACCACGTAAGTCTTTCTATAATATTAAGATAGCTAACAAGTATGCAGTTAGTATTACAAGTGTAAAATTAAAGTGTAAAATGTAAATGTAAAGTATAAAAAACGCTTAATCGTGACCCGAAGCCGTTATATAATATAATAACGACTTCAATCCGCGAGGACATTAGTTCAAAATCAAGTTGAAAATTATTATAAACAACGCGACTAAAAATTAATAATTAATTGAAAAGAAAAAAAATTGTGTGTGGAGTGTCGGCAGGCCACATTACACCTACACGATGTGTTCCTAGCTTTATACTTGCATTGCGACCATAGTACTAGGAACGATGAACAAAACGACGTACAAACTGGTGCTATTAATTACGCAGGCACCAGACAGAGCGGCGCGGACGAACTCCCGCCGGCCATCTCTGTAATTATACCTGGGGTTGGATTATGAACTGAATTATGTAATGCGATAGTTGTGAATGAACGAAAGGAAGGGAATGAAAGGAACGACGGTTGTTACTAAAGTGTGTACTAATCTTTTTGGTAATTCGATAGACTACAACATACATACCACCACCAACACGTGTTTCGCTCCAAGACGGAGCATCATCAGGGTTAAGTTGACTCTACGTCGGTTCATCGTGAAGTATATACAAATATTTGTTTGTACAAGTTGAAAAATTATCGATTGCTTTACAAAAAAAACCCAGTTGTTCCCCACTGCTATACTTTGGCCTTTAATTTCTCTACTGATCGATACTGACGTGTAATTGCGGCTATGGTATTTGCCACCAGAGACCGGTGTTTATGTTATAAATAAATAGCTGATAAATGCCTGAAACACCACAGCTCAAGTTCTATTTATTTATCGATTTACACCAATAAATAACGATTAATCTCACATCTCGCAATAAATAATACACATTAACGGTCCGACAAACATTTGATTAGCGTAGCACAGACGCGCGAATCTAGATAATATTGCGGGACAAGACGTTTAAATAAGTTACGTAATGTTTTTTAATTTTTGAGAAAACCTGCTACCACTGAGGCCACAACACCTGAATTAAGCTACTATTTCTTAAACCAGAATACAGCACCCGGAACACTGCTGCCTTACGACAGAAATAGTTTCAGCTATGGTGCCTCCATAGACGAACTACAATGTTCTCTCTCTATTTAATTATTATTATTTCCAAAATTAAGTCTTAGCATGACCACCTCTAGTTGACATTGGTTTTTTCTACATTCTTAACTTTAATTTACGCGGTCACCGGTGACCCCCATGGTCTAAAGATATGGTATTGTTGTCGGACACTGGTGTCCCCCATGGTGTGAGTTGGTATATTGAATATTGATGGTGTTTAACGTGTTAAAAGGGTGAGCAAAAACCAGACTGCATTGGGTCGCGTGGGTGTTATTCGCTCGCTATCTCCGGCTATGATGACGCGGGCTCCACGCCAACTCGTATCAACATTATCATTATTACCAACTATGCGCAATAATCTGTTGTTTTTGATATAGAGTAATCAGTTGGAAACGGATCTAGTTTATCATCGGAATCTTCAGTATTATTCGAGATAGAATATATAATTTTGCAGCACTTTGTTTGTAAATAGATAACTCTCGTGTCTCCGATGTATAATTTAGGGTGATAGTGCATTAATATCCTGGATGTCCAACTTAATCCTTGATTATTAATATTTATTCACGACCTCAGAAAATCTTTGATTACCATTGGCTGTAATGGCCGAACATTGGTTTGCCATGCATTCTTCTTTTCTATGAAAAAATGGCACAATAATAATCTTATTTCGCTTTATACTTATTAAGCTGAATCAATAAAGAGCTAACAACCACTAAGCAGATGCACTGAACATTACTAAACGTAACATACACGTTTGGAAACGAAATAAACACGTCATAACAAAAGCTCTACATTCGAAATTTACGCGTTGATTAACAAATAAGCTAACAATAAACCCCGGAAGGCCTTGTTTACAGATGCATCATCAAAGAAAATGGGCAAGTTGGGATTATACGAAGAATTTCTTGAAAATACTACTCGAAATACTGGCATTTCGTAATGCTCTATGCTCGATAGTATAATGTTCATATGTATATATATGTATTGTACAAGCGTTGTTTTGCATAACTACCGCTGTTATGCATCAAAAAAATACCGGCACCTACCAGTCTATCACGTGATTTTACGTCCAATCGGGTAGCCGGTACAATTCAGTCTAAATCAGGTCAGGCGAAATATCTTTTCTCTTATCTTGCTTAGTTCTACTGATAGTTTTATCAACTTGAAAGAGTGTTTAGATGGGTATACTAATAAATGTTACTCTATGTGTCAATGTCTGTTCTAGTACGTCTGGGGATTACCGCTTTGATGTAAGACACCTCACGCCGCAGTGTATTTGGCACCGTCATTGAAAGTAAACAGCTGTGTGCTGTATTTAGAGACATAGAAATTGATAAGTGAGGTTTTATAAATATAATTTTAACTTATATTAAGTAATTCGTTTGAATGTTCTTATTTTAATTACTATGATAAAATAATTGATAAGCATTCTTCAATTAAAATATTATTATTAAAATCACACACATTTCAAACTAGCTAAGCTAAATTTCGTATAAGATGCATCTAATATAATATTTAAATATATTATTTATTAGTTCCATATAGGCTGTCCCTAGTTAAGGACGAATTGTCGATAATAATAATTTTATTAGATATATAGTCTATCATTCTTTACACATAAAACGTACGCCTACTGTGCAAGTGAGTTTTATGATGAACCACATAAGTTTTATGGTAAGTGCCGAGCAATGTGGTGAGCTCGTGCGGCGAGATTACGGAGAATCTATAGATTGCGTGCGTAGGAACCGAGGTCTATCTACTTTTTTATATCTGGAAGACTAACCTCAGCCTCCCACGTTTTCGATTGTACGGCGAATAACGTTTGAATGAAGTTTAAAAAACTTAATTCGTTCCGTCTAATACTAGACTAGTAATAAGTCAGTTGGAATACGATTATAAAAAATATTGTAATAACGTAAAGATAAATAAACGTCTGTTCTGTAGACTGTGCAACATGTTAGAAGAGACAAACAAACAGCAATTTTACAATGTTTAAGTATTTAAAAACAGGAACGAATTTTACTTAAAACCGTAGTTGTACTTCGAACATTCTAATGAAATGTACCGAATTCTAATCTAATTAAACAATATTACATCTTAATGACGTACATCCGTCAAATTCATCCACTTCTCCTCTTTGTGTCTTATGTGGACACTCTAAAAACAATATACCCAGCGCCTTGTAAACATTACCATGGCCCCATCGAAACGATTATCTTGAAGACATTGCACCGCAATTTGCCGTAATGCCAATAAATTGCGCGCACGTAATTTCACGGCAAACAAATCCCTACGTGACGTCATAATGCGTACACATGCAACGTGTTATTAGGGTTTTATATGTAAGATGTCTCACACTGAGGGCGAAAAATAAGAAGCAAAAGTTATAATGTGAAATATAAGAAAATTCATTTGTTTAAATATAACTGAAGACATTTGTCAAATACAGATCTGAAGTAACAATGTTTGGAATTGTCATAAAACATTAAATATATTAATTATGAAAACCGTTAAATAAAGGCCAAGTTTCTCCATACTTTTAAAATATAATACATTTTTTCAATTCAATTATTTCAATTTAATACATTCTTTCAAGTCAATTTTTATATTAATTGGTTTAAAAACTTGTTTATCCATTCCGTCAATGATTATGATTTTGATATACTTTTAAAAACGATACGTAACACCTTGGTTTATAAGTTTGACTGGGTTCTCTTTCTGCACCTAAATGTGACAAAACCGTTTCAAATGTTACAAATTCGTTTACATTTTATGATTCTTACCAGTCTACCATTTTACGACTTGGTACAATTTTACGATTTATTGTGATTAAAATTACCGCTACTTTATTCATATAATCAAAGCACCCAAAAGCAGCAATGTGAGTACCTCGCCTGAGGGTGTCTCAAGGGAGGTCTGCGCGGTCGTTTGCAAATTAAGCCGGTACATTACGCAAATTGTACCGCATAAGATCGGTCTAGCCCTAGGTTAGTATCATATGTAGTACCTTGTAGATTTAGTTAAGTTTGATACTTAATTTTATACAATGTTTTGTGAATCAAAGTTTAAATTTATAGAAATAAAGGATTATAACCTACTAAGCTTTTTTTTATATCATTCCCTTCCTTGTTTTAACTTTTTCCTTTCAATTAATTAAGATCTTCTCTGTTCAATTTCTTTCAAGAAAATTTAAATTGGGACGTTTTAATTCCTATGTTATCTATTCCAATCAATCGCTTCCAACACATTTTCAATTAGTAAAAAGCAATTCAAAGACTCACCCGCGCAACCTCGCTCGTCGAGCCCGTAGTGTGCGTCCGCGCAGGTGTCGCAGCGCGGCGGCGCGGCGCCGGCCGCGCACCTGCACGCGCCGCTGCGCGCCTCGCACGCGTTGTCCAGCGCCGCCGCGCCGCAGCTGCACGCCGGGCAGCCGGCCTCCACGCCTATGGAGCATGCATTGCGATAAGTCTTAACTTCGTTCGCGACCAGTCTTAGCGCATTAATGTCTAAGACTAGGTTTAGGTCCACGGGAATCTTATCCTGTCTCAATACCGGTCTCAACCTCCAAAAGGATAGCATGTGTAAAACTAGACTTAAGACAATACTCCTTTACGCAATTTTAAGTTATGCTCGTACGCTATAGCAATTAAACTTATACATAAACAACATTATCTACATCGAAATTCGCGGAATTCCTCTTTAATTTTATCTCTTAAGCACCACACCAAGACCATTATGTACGAACCTCCATATCCCTCCGCGCAAGCGTCACAACCGCGGCCCGTCCAGCCGGCCGAGCACGCGCACTGCCCCGTGCGCGGCTCGCACGCGGCGGACAGCGCGCCGCCGCCGCACGCGCACGGCACGCACGCGCCCGCCGCGCCGCCCGCCCAGTAGCCCTCCTGAGGAAACCTTATGGTGTAAGTCGTGTGATGTTGTGATCAACGTAGCCTATTTGCCACCCAGGAATACTTATCGCCAATTTATCAAAATCTTAAAGAGGAATGGTGTGTTATTTTAAAAAAGACTAGGTACTGATGTACTTTGATATTTAAACATTTATTGACGTCAATTTAAAAAAAATCTCCTTATGTAAATACATAGTTTTTACAAAGTAATAAATCTTCAGCCTTGTTAGTCTAACAGTGAAAGCATAACTGCTCCCATGTACGTAATATGACAAGATAATCGAGCTATAAACCCAAGAACCGGTAGGACCTTCCACGGTTCTCTCAAACCGTTTTTAAACTGTTAGTTACCTGACATTGATCGCATAGTTCACCCTCGGTGTGTGGAGGACATACGAGGCACTTGCCAGTCTCAGCTCTACATGGCCCGCCCCCGCAAGCACAAGGCTGACAAGATCCTCCGAGAGTCGTTGGAGAGCCCCAGTAACCGGAGTCACACCTGCGGATAGCAAATTCTTTAGACCATAAAAGAAATATGAAAATATATGAAATATACAATTTTTTTTAAAAATTATTTTAGGATGTTATATATTTCTATTTGACTATTAAAAATATATAATAAAATCTTAAATTATACACATTTGAAATACATATATTTCTATTTAAATCAATAAATCAAGGGGCCTAAGCTCCCTAGAACCCAATATATTTATTACCGATATTTAGTAATGACATTTGCAAAATCACACCAGATTTGGATTGAATAACAATAGAGTTTCGTTTACATTTCGCAATGGTCTCCCGTGTATCCGTCGGGGCACTGCGTGCAGACGAACTCGTCGCCGGCGGCGGCCGCGAGCGCGCAGTTCGGGCTGAAGTTGTTCGAAGCCTCGAAGAGCGGACACGCACATGGCCCGCATGCACCCTGCCAATAAGATCATTCAATGGAGTAATGCTTATATGTAGAGTATGGAATATTTCTCAAATCTAAAACATCTGTCGACTCATTTGGTGGCCGCATCAAATTACCATAGTAAAAAATCTTTGCTAAAGAACTTTATAACTTTGCGAGAACGACAACTATAGACTTCGGTTCGATTATCGGTTTCGTACTTTGACGCCAGTTTTTTGTGTAGAAATCTGGATTTACTTAAGTTTGTTTACTTACCTGAACTGGATTACCATAATGTCCGGGTAAACACCGTTCGCAGTGTGGTCCAGTCGTGTTGTGTTGACAAGGCTCGCAAGGTCCATCCACTGAGAACATGATATAAGATTTATATAAACGTCTTTTTTATAACTTCGGTACCAATTATAAATTTTATCGTCCTTAATTTTCGTGACAAGTGGGAAAAATCTACGAAATCTATAAATCATGCATGTATTTTTGTGATTTGCAGACTATTTGTCCTATGTCTGACAATATCAACAAGTAGGATATAGGAACACGTAAAACTAAATAAGCGCCAAATATATACAAGATGTAGCTTGATCATTGCATAAATACGACAAAATATAAAAAGCAATAATTTCACCTATGATTTCTCTGTCTCTCTCCCTCTCTTTTACTTGTAGAAATTAATAACAGAAGACATGACAAGAGAAGATACCGATTCTCACCAGTTTTGCAGCCCGCGTGCAAGTTACACGCGCAGGGAACACACTCGAAGGCGGGCACGGTCCCCGGCACCCGCTGCAAGCGCACGTGGGTCCAGGCGCAACCGTTGCATTGCAGACCCTCGTAGCCCGCGGGACAGCTGCAGGTCTCCCGGACCCCTGGCTGAGCGCCTTGGACGTCCACGCCGTCTAGACGAACCTGAGAGAGAAGTTTTTAAGGTTGTTACATTAAGTTGCAAATTATCCAAGAACTAGATGATATGGACTGGTTGAAACTAATTAGCTTATCACTTCGGAATAATGGAATGGTATTTATTTATTTCATGATTCAATGCTTTTCCTTCCTCAGATAACTTTTGTAGATGAGTTGTATAACAGTAAAATAGGCAAAACCCATCGTAAACATTATTCACTCCAAAATACAGCTATTTTCATCATCAATCACGATCAGAGTCGATTACACCGAATACTATTAATGCCTAAATTAAGCTAACCTCATCTTGGTCACTGTGAAAGTGCGCTCGTAGCATGATCGCCTTCAAATTGCTCAGCACGTCCATCAGCTGCGCCCTGGAGCTCTTTTCGAACTCCAAGTACCAGTCGCCTTCGACCAGGGTCGCGGACACGTCCAGCATGCCAGGAGTCTCGTGGCTCGTGTTGACGTAAGTCAGTTTTGTTCCATCTAAAATAAACAGTTATTTTTATTAGTTTTTAAAGAAAAATATTTTAGAACCAATGCTTGAATAGACAACATTATTAAAGGAAAACGTAAAATCTGAAATTTTACTTAAGCATCATTTAATTGTATAGGCCTTACACGGGACACTTACAAATTGTCAAAAATCAAATCATGATGATCATTATAATATGTGCTTCAATTTTAATATTGTATAAATTGATTTCCCACCCCGCATTTGTTCCACATATGTCGTAAAAACAATAGCGTAGTCTCAAACTATAAAATAATAAGAGAATAATTTTAAGGACCTTAGCATAACTGGGGCGAGACTTCTAAGGATTTCGGAATACAATAGTACCGTATTTGTATAGATTTTTAGGTAGTCCAAAATAACGTCTAAGAAAATACGCCTAGCAAATTACCCTTAGCAAGTAGTATGACGTCAGGTCCCACAATAGGGCTTCCACCAGAATCGCCGCGCGCCACTCCCCAGTACTCATGAGCGCGTATAATGCTTCCGTAAAGAGAAGTCACATCCCCGTTGAAAGTAGTCGTTAACCAGTAGTACGATTCCCAGCCTTCTACCTGGAATACAATTTATTATTAGAAAAGGATTATTAAAAACGATTATTATTATCTGGACCGAAATATAGTACACACATATCTTTAGACTTTTTTGCAACGTTAAAAGCAGTTGACTGCGTCGTTTTTTAAACCTTGCTAATATGTATGATATTTCAATTATATACAACACGCTGAAGAAAGCTTATAGCTTTTATAAGATCAGCAAAAAGATCTTCAAGATAAAAGTCTGAAAAAAGCTAAATACAATCTTACCTCGTAGGTAACAACGAACGGTTTCCCTTGCGGGTCCACAGAGGGCTCGGTGGTCTCACGCCCTTCCGCATCCGATACCAGCCACGCCTCGCCCAGCGGCAGCACCACCTGCCCTCGAAAGGAACAACAAACATAATACCACCCTATATAACTATATACGAGTATATAACCACCCATACCCTTGATTGGACAGATTAAATGATAGTCTACAGAGTGAAGTACCTTCTAGATTAGAAATAACGCCGTCCATTTATAATCGAAACTCATCGTAAGGAAACTCTAAAACTTTTACACTATCGTATCCGACAATTGATTCGAATAAAAGTTTAAAATAACATTACCACAAAATGTCTATCAAGATGGAGGATGTAATACCGACGAATCTTCTTTTACTGGTAAAAAACAAAAACACTCACATCCTCGCCAGCAGTCATGTCGGGCTGGCATTTAGTAGCAACGTGTGAGCAGTAGCAGGGGCGACAACCGCTGGGTAACTCGCCAGTCAACCCGTAGTAGCCAGCAGCGCAAGTATCACAACGTTCACCGATTACGTTGACCTGGAAATGTAGAAACATGTTTGTGATTCTTGGGGAAAATGGTAGAGCTTACTAGAACTAGAATGGTTTTTAAACGGGGTAGGACCTTTTATGGTTCGGCTCCCGTGGCCCCACCGCTACACCTATTCCTGCCTTGTAACAGCAGTTTTCTTGCTGCTGCGGTGTTCTGGCTTACAGGGTGTGGTCAGGGAGACAAACGCAACTGTGGCCAACCTAATAAAGAACTCCCATCCTGTCCTGGGTTGATTACAGATGTCCATGGTCGGCAATGAAAACTTACCATCAGGCAGAGTGCATGCTCACTTGCTACCTCCTAGTTATAAAAAAAAAACTTTCGTAGTAACCACGATGGACTGTGCCCTTATATCTGCCTCATAGCACAGTATCGCGTTGACGTGTTTAGAACAAAGGGTGTATGTAGGTGGATGGCATACATCTTATATGTGTAAAGCATATACATATAAGAGGTATGCTACCTTTGTGCTTAATAGCAGCAACACAATTGTGACCGACTCTGGTAAGGCATTCCTTTTAACTTCGGCTCAAATACATAGGTAAGTTTAATGAAACGTTGCAACGTATTAACATAAAATAAGTTACCTTGCATTCACAAACATCGTCGCAAATTCTTTCGGGATCCACAATGCCCCTGGGATCACACTTGCAGGCGGGCGTGGTTTCCTGTAGGATGCAATACGGAAACACCGAGTTTGGGTCTTCGCAAGCGTCACAGAGATGCCCTTTGTAGTTTGGGCGGCAGTGACAGGAAACTCTGTGATGTTTCTTGTCCCATGTACATGAACCTGAGTAAGGAACAAAGAATCACAATTATGTAGTTTAATTTTGGAAGAATTAACACAGTGAGTAGCGAAAACAGAGGAATTCGCAGTTAGAGATCTTTCACAATGCTTATTGGGCTGATGTATGCGCGAGGTGCGTGGTGAAATTCAAATCATTCCCGAGGGTAAGAATAAAAAAAACGCAATTCTTACTACTGCATCACTTTTTTTTTATGACTGGGTGGTAGCAAACGGGCATGCAGTCGACCTGATGGTAAGTGGTCACTGTCGCCCATGGACATCTGTAATAAACCCAAGACAGATTCGAAGTTCTTTCTTAGGTCGACCACAAATGCGTTGCTACCC
>DWNJ01000350.1:0-15985 GCA_018250275.1 Udranomia eurus | reverse complement strand
AAATGTTGTTGTTTTCGGTAAATGAAATTGAAGGTTTCCAAAGACATTATAACAAATAGACATTGAAAAACTTTCGTAACAAATCTGCTTCAACCAATTATTGCGCGGGCAAGGGCGCGAAGCGTGAATGAAAATGAAAAGGAAAGAGAAATTTTGTCTCGTTTGCGTAACCGCGACTATGATTCGCGAGCTGCGGGCCTTGGTCCGATACGTGGCTCGAGGGGAAAACGTAGCAGCAAACTTATTGTCCGTCTATGTCTTATAGTGTCTTTGGTTATTACTATTTATATATGGTGGTAATGGATTAACACACTCAGGACATAAATAAACATTTCGAATGATGATGATTCCAATGATGTTTTTTTATGAAACCAACTTTGGGCAACCCTACGCATTAAAAAAAGAATTATCAAAATTGGTCAACTCTGTAAAAAGTTATGCGTGGTCTAACATAAAAAAGAATACGGGTTGAATTGAGGACTTCCTGTTTTTTTCGTCGGTTAATCGTCAGTTTACCAACATCATACACATAAAGAACCGCAACTGAAAGAACTGGATAGCTTGATGGATAAAAAGATCTTGATAAGACTTAATTGAATGACATTTTAATGTACACAAAGTTCCCACGAAAATTGTCTTCTTCCTATAATACGAGTTTAACAAGATTTGAATATAAAATACTTCTCAAACGCTTGTAAGGAGTAACATGATTACACACGAGATGAAAGTATCTTGAATATAACCACTCAGTATCTTGTAATAGACTTGAGAAAACGATTTTGATAAATAACTCGTTAGGTTTGGCTAGATTATAGTACATCCAAACTAGAAACTAGACTACAGCAAAAAATAAATAATTACCATCAGTTGTTACCAGTAACACATAAACAAACAAACACAAATATTTATACAGCACAGTCATAATTTATCTATCCTTCAATACGTGAGTTCAACTCTATATCTATATCTATATCTACGAGTATACGTATAATAAATCCGTAAGTTATTGCACATGGAAGATATATCCAAGAGAAAATTTTTAGGATCTCTATTTAAGAACAGATCGCGAAATAATGATTTTTAGAATTTTTGTCTGTTTGTTGGTTTGTCTGCGCGTTTGTGCATGCTAATCTCAGACACGGCTCATCTGATTTGATTACGGTTTTCACTGAGTTAAGCTTCACTTACATCTAGTGTCCGTTTCATCAGAACCAGGCCATAAATAAAAAAAAACGTTACGGGACCGGGCCGGGGATGACGGTTCGAAGTGCGCCGGGTCAGCTAGTGAATATGTGTACATCTTCTAGGCATCATAAAATCTTCAAAGGTCGCTAGTCACCACGAAAAAGGCCCACAGAGCTGACTAACACTATACATCTACATATTGTTAAACTATAAATGAAGTTATTGATTTTGATGAATTTAATGAAAAAATATGTGTTTTTTTTATTGAAAATACAGGAGTAGCGCTCAAAAGATGTTTATCTGATTATACCTATGAGAAAATTAACCAAGTTATGAATGATTACTTCTAATTCTAGGAGGATTAAGTTACTCCATATAGGACCAGCAATG
Source organism: Udranomia eurus (assembly GCA_018250275.1). Taxonomy (NCBI): domain Eukaryota; kingdom Metazoa; phylum Arthropoda; class Insecta; order Lepidoptera; family Hesperiidae; genus Udranomia; species Udranomia eurus. Next base: position 14,410 of record DWNJ01000350.1, on the reverse strand, counting down.
TAGTTCCAAGATTTACTTTGGTGAGAAATGACTTTGTACCTTGGACATAATCCCAGAGGTATACTTTGATCTACGTGGGCTTACTCAAAATTTTAATCTACATGAGATATAAGGGTACATTATTGAATCCTTTGTCCGGTGTAGATCTAGGATTGATTAATTTTTAGGCTCAATAGGTTGAATAAATTATTTAGAGATTCCATGAGACCGAAATTCTCCAGAGTTTCCAAACAGATGGACTAGGTGTCAGTTATGAGTTATGTCTACAACCATAATTTTAAAAAATATAATCCACTTATTCTACTTACTGTATTCTGGCTAGATAATAACATGACTTTGTAACAAGAGACCCCTAACCAGGGGTTATCGCATCAATAGTTTATAACAAGGATCAAAGCTTGTTTCAAAGCTCTCTGAGAAATTTCAACAGCCATCTGAGCCAGCACTAATAGCACTAATCCCTGGAGATCAAATGTCTCCAGAGGAAAATACAGTTTGATTTCGTCTTATTAGAGATTCCAAAAGATTCATCCGGGAAGTGATACTAGAATCCTAAAATGTACGCAAAAAGTTTGTCTGCAAAGTTACTAACTAAAACCGGCACACAGAAAAAGTTTGGAACGCAAAAAGCCGTTCGCAAATCGAGGATAGAAGATAGTTGAGCGCTGAGTTGTAATTAGTTTTTGCATAAATTAGTCAAAATTAAAAATCTGACTTTGGTGCCTGCAAACACTCGCACTGTTAGTTGAAGAAGAATTCTTTATAATCGGTGTTCTGTTGCTTTAAATTTTATTCTCTCTTTTTAATTAACTTTACTACAAAGATATTAATTAAAATGAGTCACAGCCAATTTAGCGCTTATCATACATATCCCTACCAAACTTCGATCATAATTTTATTGAATACCATATTTTCTGTCTAATAAAGGAATACCTATATGTTTATTTTATTTCTATAATTATAATTCAGCATCTATACGTAACTGTATACTGTAGGTCTAGGTGTTAGAGCGTTTAACTCGTTAATAATTATGGTCGAGCCCGGCCCGGACGTGTCGTAAAACATAAAACATAAAAATATAAGAACAAAGTACATTAAATTCCTTAGAAACCACCTATAGGATTAAATAAAAAAAATGTGTTCAAAAATACCGCGTTTAAATTTTAGGTTGTAGGACACATTTGTAAACATTTTTTCTTTAATTACTATGCAGTAGCAAACGAGCCTGCAGTCCATCTGATGCCAAGTAGTCGCTGCCGCCCATGGACATCTGCAATCAACCCAAGACAGGATCGAAGTTGTTTATTAGGTCCACCACAAACGCGTTGCTACCCCTGAGGACTAAGTTGAAACGCCTCGATTAAGTATGTCTCCTTGACCACATCCTTCAAACCAGAACCCAGCAGCAAGAACACTGCTGTTATAGGGCAGAAGTAGGTGTGTCGGTGGTGCCTCCGAACCGTAAAAGGTTTTACCACCTTAAATACACATATTTTTAAACCAGGGAAATAATCACTCAATTACATAGAAACAACTTAGGCTTCTTTAGATGAAATTGCTGTCAATTTTTATGACATTGCGGTAGCAATCGAACATTCAGTTAACCTGATCACCATGGACGTCTGTCATCAACTCAATACAGACGAGATCGAAGTTCTGTCTCAGATCGATCAAAAATGCGTTGCTCATAGGACTGAGTTGGAATTTATTAAGTGTGATTAAGTGTGACTCTTACCACACTCTTCAAACTAGAACACTGCTGTTATAAGGCAGAAATAGACGTGGCGATGGTGCCTCCGGAGTCGAACCTTCAAAACCGCGTTTTAGTCATAGATTAGGTAGGTAAATACATACAATATAGAACCCGTGTAGAACGTACACGTTTTAAAATCAGGGAAGAAGTACGTAATGTCGCTGCTATTGTGGTTTTTTCTGGGTTGGACAGGTTAGAGCGTAAGCTTAACTTTTAAATTGAGTTTTACTGAAGCCAATTTGGGCATTTTAATTAACTGGCTCACTAAAATATTTAGCAATGACAATTTTGACCTAATCTGCATGGATCTTAGACGAAAAGATCCAATTAACACTGGGTCGCTTGAAATGTAAATTGGGCCCAATTGACTGTAGAGCTCTTTGTAACTTCACAGAATATACAATTTTATTTATGAAATGTTAACTTGTTTTGCTATGTGTTGCTAAATGCGTAATTAAATTTAATTAATCCTGAAATCGAAACGAAATCACTTCAATTTCATCCCATTTTAACTTAAGAATGGGCAGCATTTTTGGAGATTTTGAATTTTCTGTTGCCAGCGGATTTGCTGTCGTAGAAAAACTTCAATGATAACTTTTCCCTACGCGTAATTTCTCCCCTATTACATCTTTAGTTAAATTGTACCATTCTTAACTCAACGGTATGAAAGAACGCTTATAGGCAATCTAGGACTACCTTCAATAGCTTACGCTCGGCGACACCAAACCATTACTGTTAGTAGTAAGATTGAAAAGGTGTCTTTCTCATCTAAGCACTAGAAGTTCATTAAAATCCGCTGTCATTACATTAACTGGACATATAATTACAAATACATGTTAAGTTCAAAGAGGTGATGTCAGCTTATTAAATAAATACAAATAATAAATAATTATAATTGAAATTGAGGCCATAGACTCGGCAATCAGGTACGTAGATATTAACGGTAATTTACATATTCGAGTCGAGCCTACACCGGCATAATTAAGACAGAGCCCATCTGAAATGTAGATCGTCATTACAAATGGACCTTCGTTGCTGGTACCCACACACTATATGGCAGTGATTTATGAATTGTGACTCGCTGTGTTCTTGCGATTCTTACTGTCATTCTGACATTTAATGTTTATGTTATATTGCCTTCGTGGAAGTATGAACAAAGATGTTTTACACTTTAAACACATAAAATATGTAGTTAAAATAGACAATAGGTCATAAGAGAGTCTGTGCGTACTTGTTGCGAAAAACCCTTTGATTTTGTTGTTCTAAAAAAGTAAATACTGATACATCGCATTTTTATAATATTATACATCACACATTTATAGTAGAACTTAAAGTGGTTTTTGACATGTAGTCATCGAAAAGAACTTATGTGTATCAATTTCACATGTTTGGATCAGTGATATTATAAAAAAGGCACTTCGAATTTCTCTTACATATTCAGTTGATTCCCAAGCGTCTTAGACTTTTGTTGTGAAAACATGAGTCCCATATTTCCCAAGGGTAATTTATTGTAGGCTGTGAATTTAGTATTAAGTACAAAATTGTTTAGACATAGTAAACGCTCAGTTCTGTTCTTCATTCAGAAACAAATTTCTGTTTAATATTATCAAAAATAAATGGAGCCGTTTTATCAATTGGTTAATGGTATTATCTATGTTCTCAGAAGTTAGAAGCCAGGAATTAATTACAATTCTTGTTACTAAGTTCTAGCTTTAAATTAGATGCTAGTTAACATCAAATCAAATTACCCAAATAAAACCACATCGTAAACGTCAAGAAAAAACCGGTATACATTTTGGGATGGTCTTATTTCTTTGCTCAGCAGTACACAATGACATGTGGTCCACAAGCCAACTGCGGTGAAACTAAATAATTAATGGAAGTTCCATGCCTTAAACTCCGAATTCGGGTAACTTTACAACAGACCTAAACATTACACCGCCCCGTAACTTTACAGCGATATCAAACTGTAGGTTGGATGGATGGGTCACATAATATTTGATATACATATTTTAATATCATTAAATGTAATTTATGTTTGTTAGTCAAGACTTCTAGTTGAGGGATATGGGATACGTTTGGCTCACATAAACTTTTCCGTTAACATACAACCACACTATATAGTGGACAACATGGCAGCATGAAATAATTTTTTTTTGACGTGATAACGTCCTATAAATCGATGAACGCCGGCTGCACGCACGAAAAAGCATGACTTATTGTCACGTTCCGCCACAGGGAGCGTGCAAGCGAGAGCGTGGAACAAGTACAAGAGAGGCACGGTCTAAGCGTTTAGCTTGTGACACATTTATCTCTCTTCCACTCTATCGGCCGATGCGTCCGATGAACACGTCAACTATTTTGTAAAATTCATAAAAGTATGCAATTTTTCCTTATGACGCTATCACGTAAAATTATCATCCGTAAACCGACTTACAGACAACCAATTTTTTATTGTACTTTTCGTCTAAGACGCATCAATGTTACCATATCAATCTTTTTTTAAAACAAAATGTTACTGTATTTTTAAATTAAATCGGCCAAACGTTTCTACTTGACCCTTTCCGAGGCTCCAGTTAATGTGAGCCGTCCTTCCCAAAATTATGCTATTTCCTGGCAAGGGTTACCTCCAGGGACGACAGTTAATGGTTTGCTTTAATGAATGGCACCAGAGTCATTTAAAATGTAACCAGACCCTATTTATTATTTTGTCAGATATGACCTTTCTATGCTCCTTTGCTGAAAGCAGTTCTTTAGTTGTCACAATTGAGGAGGTCCTTTAGGATATTCCTCTATGTTGTCTTGGACATATACAACATGTATGTATATATATATATATATATATATATAAGACATATACAATAGATATAAAGGATAAAAAAACCAATGCGTATATAAATTCTATAGTTTAACATATCTAGCGGCTGCTCCGCGAAACACAGCACGGTGGAGAGCTAAATAAATCTAGATTCGAATGTGTAACATTAAGTATATTAGTTAAAAGTCGTTCGTATGGCGTTTCCAGCACCCAAATAGATAGGTCTATTCGTGTTTATCGATTTTTCACTTTTAATACCAATAGACGTAGAAAGCTATTTCGCATAAAGTGTCTATTTTAGGTATAACTCAAAGATTGATGTAAATACCTTATAATGTTTTGTTCCCCGTAAAGTTACCATTTTTAAGATAGGAGAAATTGGTACTTCATCGTAAATATATTGATAAGAGCCAAGACCGAATTAATGTGTCTCCTGCTAATCGTTATAACTCCGCTCCCGATATTGCAAAACTTGGCTCATCGTATGTCTATGTAATGTGCCTATGTGTTTACGTAACGGGAACTAATCGTAAATAGTTTGAACAACAAGTTGTACGTTGTGTATGATAATGTCACATAATGTAATGTAATGTGTGTAAAGTATATGTTAAAGTTATTTTATCGTATTTTTTAAATTACCTACAAAGAATTTACTTTGTATAGGTACAGCAAAACTGAACACACAAACAATTAAATATGACTAGCACACAAACATTATTCCCCATTATCATAATTCCACAAAACAAAGATATAAATTTCATTGATATTTATTATCTACGAGTATATAACATTCCCAAAATCCGTTTCATATAAATCGTAGTACAATACCGCCCTCTCGCGACCATTGTGTTTCAGATTAAATCAATAATTTATTATGTGACGCAATGTTTGGCCGACCAATATCTACATTTACATTGTCTAGTGGATTACAATCGTAGTTATTGCGAATATATTACTGTGCTCACAACTTTTGAAAGTCATATGTATTGCTTTGTACATTTTAATTTATTTATTACTATTTGTTTTGTATCGTTAGAGTCACATTAGGACATTAGGTACAATCTATCGATGCCAATACTTTACATAATGTAAGTCCAACAACATATAAGTCTTACATCGAAAAATTACTTGACATATTAATTAACTATTTATTTTTTCTCGCTTCGTTTCTTTATAACGTCGACATTTTAAGACGCTGATATATCTTATTCGCGTACGTTGAGAAAATATTTTAATGTTCATATTTCACATTTCAATTTCCAGCGCTATGCTGCACTCAATAAAGATTCCAGACTTGTCAGTTGATAAATTGCGCTGCGGAATGGCCCAAGACAGCTTAATTAATATCTCACTGGACTGTTTACCTCTTGCTTGATTTCTCCTTATAATTTTATATACATTCAAAAAAATAGAGCCACCTCTATAAATCTCTATACTTAATATATTTTCTTCCTTTCAGCTTTAAATTGTATATGGATTTGACTGTACTGGATATTTATTTACAGTTCAGTGTGAAGACATGTTAAGATTGTAAATAAACGATAAATAACGTTTTTTTTTTATTTTATAACGATTGTCAGTTATTATTTCGTGAGCAGTAAAGACTGAAAATAAATAAAAGCGGTTCACTGTTTTTTTTAGTCCGTGTGTGTATTTGTGTTTTTCAAAATTTACGTACAGTTTGGGCTTAAGAATATGATTATGAAGGGATGAATAGTGCCGACTAATAATTCGTAGGTACTCATTAGATAAATCCGATCGACTCGGACAAACTATGTACTCGTAATACAAATTCTGCTAGTAATCCCTCGCGGTCACCACAACCTTCAGGATCCCCTTATACCCTTTTAGGGACTGGCAGTAAAAACAAAATGAAGCCTAAGCTTTATTGAGGACGTCAAGGTCGCTAAAAAGTTTGATAAAAGGGGCGATATACAATGGCCATTTTGTGGATGCGAAAGAAACCTGTTACTTTTTATTTATTCATTTTTTTAATGTTTTATTATGATGATAACACACCACTGACTATTATTTTTGTCCTTCGCCCTTGTTTACTGTGCTTTGTATTGTTAATTGTTTTATTAATTATGCAAAACATTTGCGCCAAGTTATTTAAACGATATGTTAGTTAAGTTATTGATTTTCTAGTTAGTTAGTTAGGTCAATTCTGGGTGGTGCTCATCGCGTTCTATGACTGCTTGTCTCATCAAAATTCTGTTTTTGTTCGACCACAAATGCCCTGCTACCTCTGAGGTTTAAGTTCACGCGTCACGCGCAACGCGTCACTGAAGTCATGCGTGTTAACGCGCTGTTCAAGTATATAGTCAGCAATAGGTGTGGCGGTGGTGTCTTCGGGGTCGAACCACGGTATGTTTTGCTACCTATAAATTCCTTACACTAGCTCTTAGCTAGTGTGACACTTGATGTATTTATCAGTTGTTTTATACAACACGACCTGTACCTAAAATGCTTAATTTACAAAAAAAACTTATTAATGAAACAGTTATTAACAGAACTAGTGAAGCGAAAGCGACGTCTGCCAACATCGGCAAATACTAAATGCGTTTCTTTACAACGATAATCGACAACAAACAAAGGGACCTTAAATAACTCACGGGCAAACCTCTCTTTCCCAACAAAAGTGATCGTTGCACATTTTTCAGACCATTGTTATTTTGACACGGTTCCAAGAGAAATGCTTTTAGGGAAACAATTGGGTCCGTGTCCCAGTAATTTCGTGCGATAAGCGCAAGCGATCAGTGCGATTTTGTGGTTCTTGGTATTTTCTTGCGAAATACAATACTCTATTGTTTGAGGTTTCTTACAGCTTTCCGTAGCAAAGTTTACTGAAGATCATTTCTTATATACACAAATGAAGGTCTATTTGTACAGCTTATCGACTGAATAAAAAAACTACGCGGTGTCGGCGTCTTCATCGGTTATATGGTTATTCGATTATTTGTCTAATGGTTATAAGAAGAAGAAAAAATTGCACGCTGATAGATGCCAGTAGTTACTACGACCCTAGACTTTATCTATATTCAAATAATACTAAAATGCTGTTTGAATCGTCAAGAATATAAATTTATCAAACATTGTATTTTTATATTTTATGTTTCTGGTATTGGTACCTACTCCGGTAGTCTCAACAATCGTTAATAGAGGGATTGGGGAAGAAACTAGTGTGTACTGACACGCATGTAATTTTTCTTAAAGAAAAAACAAAGACGTATATGTTATGTTATATGTTACAAACACGTTACGAACAATGATGTTGATGGTTTTGATACAGAAAATTGTATGTAACCGATGACATTCGCGAAGTATGAGTATTAAGACCAAACACATCTATACTTATAACAAATCTGCAAGTGATTGCTGTCGTACATGGCAAATATCAAAGAGAAAACCATTTTAGCAGTCTTTATTAATTATAGAATAAAACAAAAAAAAAATATCTATTTGTCGGTGTGCGTTTATGCACGCTAATCTCGGAAAAGGCTGATCCGATTTTAATGCAGTTTTCGATGATGTGTTGTGGTAAGCTTCACTTAACATTTAGTGTTTGTTTCGTTAAAATCGGTTCATAAATAAAAAAAACTTGTGGAACGGAGACGGGGAGGCGATACGAAGTGCGCCGGGTCAGCTAGTTAATAATATAACTTAACGACTTGTCGCCCGAAATCGGTAGTTGTTGATTAATTACTGATTGTTAATTTTACAAACACCAAAACATCAACGATAGAGGCTTCGCCGCTAAAAATTTACTCGAGGAATAAAACATTTACATCGCAACAAAATACGACAAAATGAGTTCTTTAGTCCGCGACAAAACCTCGAGGTCATTGCTTATATTAGCAATTCTGAATCTATTTTCGAAAATCTTTGTTTCAAGCCACCCGTTCGTTAGGCTGCCCGTCTTGAAGAAAATACTTGGAAGTTTCAACAACGCGAAATGAATAGAGATTCTTTAATTTAGTCTCTTGTTTTTTATTTTACAACTTTTTATATCCATTTTAGGAGTCTTGCCACTCAAATTTATTAATCCAACTTTTTATGTTCAAATGAGGGTGAGATTATTTTAGGGACTTATTTTCTGAGTTGAAATGAAGATGATTAACTAGATCCGCGTTGATCTAAATAAGAAAAAATCTTTTATAAGTATTATTTTTGTTGGTTCATGTTAGATAATTTCAAAGTGAAAATACGAGAAATAATTTGAATCTTTTTGAATTATTGCTTATTTGTACGTTATTTTAGATAAAGTAGCAAATATAAAATTAATTGTTCTAAGAAAGTGCATTCAGCCAACGTGAGAGGCCCGCAGATATCGATAACAAACTTTAAATAGAATAGATCTATTTAAACATGACATTGTATATTACCTATAAAAGAGCCCAAACTGAAATAAATTTTCACTTTTGCCTGTGGCTGACTAAAATAGCACTTGTCGCTGTGGGCTTTAAATTTTTTTTATAACACTGAGGAAGCAAAGTAAGTGGTCACTGGCCATGAATAGACATTTGAACTCAACCCAAGACAGGGTCGAAGATTTGCGAAATGCGTTAGCAACGCATTTGTGGTCGACCTACCCATAAAAATTACTACACATAAAAAAGTACTTCGATGATACCTGAGGAACGCTTCGGTTGTGCGTGTATGCGTGCCATTACCCTTCAAACACACAGAACACAGCAGCAAGAACATTGCTGTTACAAGGCAGTAACAAGTATAGTGGTGGTGTTCTACCACTTTCTGCATTTCGTAAAACCAAATGTTTTTGTTATAACATCGGAAACTTATAACAAATTAACTAACGTATTAAAAATCGTATTCGTACATACACTTTAAACTACATGTATAGGTTTCCATTAACCGCCAAAACATCGGCCTATACTAAAAGCCGTTCAACAATACCATATTTACACATTAAGCTTCCGTACAGACAGTTACAAAACTACGTACGTTATTACACAGGCAATAGATTTTATCGTAGCTTGCAAAGTTGCTGCGAACTCACATAAAAACTTTATAGGATAGGATTAAACTATTATATGAGTTACCTACTATATTATAAATTGTATATTATGAGAATAGACAACAGATATTTCTGAAACGGGATTGTAATCTGAAATATCAGGAACAAATAAAAAGTAGGCCGTCACAGGGCGCAAGGCAAAAGTGAAAGATATAAGCTGACAATAGAATTTCTAATTCATGAAAATCTATAAGAAATGTGGAGTTTTACTCCACATTTATCTATACATATAATAAATCTGTGAGTGGTTGTCGTATGTATATGATATCTAAGAGAAAACCATTTTAGGGGTCTTTATTAAAGAATAGAAACAAAAAAAAGTTTAGATTTTTTGTCTGTTTGTCTGTGCGTTTGTCCACGCTAATCTCAGAAACGGCTGATACAATTTAAATGCGCTTTTCACTGATGTATCCTGGTAAGCTTCAATTAATTTATCCCTAGTTTTAAAAAAAACGATTCGTAAAAAAAAAGGCGGTACGAAGTGCGCCAGGTCAGTTAGTTATTAAATAGTAATTTAAAGCGAGCAAAAGATGGCATAGCATGACGGCCTAAGAGAACGTCAAGTCGTTTACCGTCACGCACGGCGTAGTGATTTTACTGCTAAAGAGCCAAAATATGTCTCACATCAAATATCTCATATGAACGGTAAGGACACGGAACATGTTCTGGAAGTGCACTTACGTTATGCAACGAGGAAGTTACCGTTACACAACGCTATGACGTCAAATATGATCAGTTTTCACGTTACACAACGTGAGTTTCTTGCCAAAATGTCGGACGTGCTCGAACCGGTTATTGAGAAAAGTAAATGGCCTGTCTGTGTTAATCTTATTAGAACCCACTGGTTATGAGATACATTAAAGCGAATATCGCTGAAATTTATCGAACTGTTTTTATCCTTTATTTCATAGACAATACCGAAACATTAATGAAAACAATGCACACTGAGCCCGCGACTTCTTTGTTAGAACCTTCTGGAAGTCATATTATGATTAATTATAATATTGCCACAATATATATAATCATACACAGCAAGGCGGATCGTCTATATAATAATAAGTGAAATGTGTTTATGTGTGTATCTTAAGGCTGTAAAGTTTTCGTATCTATAAATAATTCTCCGGGTATATAAAGGTATACTATATAAATAAAGAAATGGCAATAAAGTTCTTCCTGGGTCCTTTGAAAAATTAAGTATGAGGCAGCCAGCTGCGAATAGTCTGTGCTCGCTTAATCGATGCCCCTTCATCTTTGATAAAGAAATGGAGCGTACTAATGTCCTTTGATATTAAAGAATCTTTCATAAGAACAGCACAGAAATGAGAAATGTATATTCATGAATATTAAAGGGTTTGTTGGTGATAGACATAAATACTCATTATAATGCATATAATGCGTTTGCCATATTTAAGCAGTGAATATTTAAATTGTCATTTACATTAAAACATAATATCGATATTACTCATACAATAAGAATTAATGTGCCCGTTTATTATGTTTCTAAAATCAGTAAACTCAATCTGGAAGAGTACAAAGAGGTAGAAAAGAATGATCCGAGGACTTATTCAGTATAATTCAATTCAAAACGAACTAGTAAATAGCGAACAAAATCGAAACCACATTAAGAGACTCAATATGAAACAGAAACGAAAACCGAAATTCGTCAGTCCATATCTCGTTTGTAATTACGATTTAAACTAAATTATCCATCAGTTCACTGAAAACCAATGAACATTTCCCTTTGACGTTGCGTTTTGCGGATTACAATCGAAAATGTCATTTCATTCCGTTTTACCAATAGCATATTTAATTACGGTTCCTAAAATCCATGTTGTTCAAAGGTATATGGAATCATCCGGACTAGCACGAAGTATTTCGGATTCATTCAGATTTTTCGTGAAAGTTTTATTCGCTAGAATTCAATTTGGGAGTAAAATTGATCCAACCTAAAATATAGACGCCATGCGTAACGTAGTTTCTGTTGAATGTTTTAAAAATAGGGAAAAAAAACGAACGAATGCATTTACAGATTTTCGGTGATAGAGAATTTGGCGCGTACAGGATTTGGGATGCGTTATGGGATTAATTTAATCTCTGAAGAGTAGTGGTTTATCTAGATATAAAAATGTTGGCTACTTTGTTTTTAGTAAAAAACTTACTTATTCCGTATGATCTTAAGCAGTAGTTCAAAGGCGCCGAAAAGCGTTGCTTTTCCTTAAGATTAAAAATGAATTTCTTTTTCCGTTTTGACCCACTTTTGTACCAAAAGACAGTGCAAACAGTGCTCATTTAAGGCCAGTCCGGACGGTGTGGACGAGCTAGCTACAGTTCTAACTACATGATACAGTGCAAGTACATTTTTGTTTTCTTCGTCTTTATCTATTTCTTTTTTGTTCGTCTGCTCGTTTCGTCAGAATTCAAAATTCAAAATTCAACGTCGAACGTGTCTAGCATAAACCGTCGTTTTGCACCACGTTCGCATGTTTATTTGATCAGAAAATCGCGTTCACGTTACCGAGGGACAGCTGCATCGAATTCATGTTATGTTGTTACATTTTGACTTTTCGATTATGCAGATAAACATGGGGGTTAAGATCTAAACGACAACGAAAGAATAGTGGAAACGTTATTAATTTCCAAAAGCATTATAAATGGCAAATTCTGTGCCTACTGCATGTAAAATATATAAGCAGTTTATATGTTTTTAATTTATAGAATGATTTTATTTGTGTCGAATTTATAAAAGAGTGCTGTACGATTGTTTCGGCGCCTTTTGTCTCCCGATTTACCATAGCCTGAGAACCTGAAGTCTTTGAAGGCGATGACCACTGCCAGTGGTCGGGAAATAAATAATGAATAAAAACATTTCATTCTTGATTCTTGTTTCTGTATTTTAGATCAGGTTAAAACTTATGAATAAAATGAAACCAAAGCCACACCGTTATAAGTCCCAAGAAGGTGAAGAAATCTACAGAACAAAACAAATCACCTTCATCCTTTAGAACGGGAAGTACGTTTCTAACATTTCAAAGTTTTAAGACTGCTGCTGTAAGGTGAAATTAAATTAGTTCGGAAAATAAAAGAATGGTCTAACAAAAGAGAGAACTAAGAGTTATCCGGAGTTATATTAGAAAGGGGTAATTCTTTAGCTGAGAAATTTAATTTATTAAATACCTTAATAAAAGTAACAAAAGAAACAAAGGATTGAATAGGCTAGTTGTTAAAAATGTGGTTTCCAGTATGAAAATTCGGGTTGGAACTCAAAATGAACAACGGTGAAATTCTATGAAATGTCCTATAAATTATTTGTATAAATCATGTGTGTATCGTAAAATTATTATTATTTAGGTACTTTCGAAAGCATTTAGGTACCTTAGTACTTTAGAAGGCCCTACTTAGTGAGAAGAGACCCGTGCCCAGCAGTGGGACATTAAAAGGATTGCGGCCACTAAAGTACAGTTCGTTGAACGCTAGTACCTTCAACGAACTGTACTATGATAAGTGAGGAGTAAGTCGTCAAACACCGCAGCTGCTAATACCGCTTTCGGATCTAAAGAGAACATCTACCTTCTACCGTATTCATTGTGGTAATTGAATTCAGATAGAAAGCCTATTATTTTGAGTTTATTTACAGGCTTGATCTGTCCATACCACAATTATAAATGCGAAAGTAACTCTGTCTGTTAACTTTTCGAGGGCCCAGGGAAGGGCATAGGGTTCTTTTTATCCTGCAAGGCATCAATTAGTGGGGTAGAAAAGGATGCATGTTTTTATTATCAAACTATTGTTTGTATATTGTTGTATATATATAAGCAGCTTTGAAAAAGCTACTATTCAATAAATCTTCAATTTAAACATTTCTATTCCACGATAAGGTCTCTTATATAATACAACAATATCACTACAACGACGGTGGCGCTTAATAGCATAGCTTTTCTTTTAAGCGGTCCAAAGCGACCTCACACTGGTTTTATTTTAAAGTGCACTTCAAGTCCATAAAACTGTCCCGGTTATTTAACGTCGGATTAGTTGCGGTGTGAAGAACAGACCGGCTGGCGTTAATTAGACAGTGTATGCGGATTTTCTTAATTAATGTACCTACTTAGGCTTTGAAAATTTATCGGTCTTCTTGAAAGAACTACTTGCGGCATGGCACAAGTTCTATGGGATTACTTGTTAATTAAAATTGTTGGCTTCAACGCCATGACAGGAATTAATATTTTACCATGTTCTTAGAAAACCGACATCTAGATAGGAAAATGAAATTTAAAGATAGCAAAATAAATGTTCGTTCGTATATTCCAGCTTTGATGTGAAAAACCTAGTATTACCTATAGAACGCATAAATCACTAACATAACTTTCTTAACGTAATACGTGCAGTGAAGGAGGATTATTTTAATTCACCCCTAAGAATATGATACAATTATGTAAGATATTTATATGAGAAGTTTATTATTTTTTCAACCAGAATTATGTAACATTATGATTAAGCCTTTAATAATTATAGAATTAAATCATGTTCTCATAATAGTATAAAATCTATGGAAGATTTTATAGGAGTTATGTTATTGAAGAGCTATATTGAATGCAGATGGAGCCTTAAACTAAAGCTGGTATAAATAAATAGAATTATATAGGTTCTACTATCTTCCTCACTTCATATTTACCTAGACCCAGTCAAAGAATCGCATGCCCCTAGCAACAGGACGTAAAATCATAAAACACTCGAATCTTGGCACCGTTTCGTTTGAGCCTCGACGATTTCTCGACTCTCGACAATTTCTCGACACTCGACCATT